>CM047990.1:7687319-7706425 GCA_026261665.1 Melanotaenia duboulayi | reverse complement strand
AGAAGTAAAAGCTTAAGACTAAGCCACAACATTAAGACCATCAAAAAGTGAAGTGAATAACATTGATCATTTCATTACAATAAATCATCTTGCAGACTTTGACAAACACTACCAGCTTTAGCACTGATACACTTTATACTACAATAGCACTACTTCACAGTAGCATCTGCTCTCAATGGAATATTGTGCACACTGCAAAAGCTTCTCAGGAAGACTACAAATCATCAACGTTGTTTGACTCAATTTCCTAACTGTCCCAAGTCCGGCTCTGATCAAGCATTTAATCAATACACAAAGTTCCTATTTACAACCCAGATAACCCAGCGTCAACAGTCAGCATCTAGTACAGTGTTTCTCAAAGGAGGCGGTGATCGAAACTTCCATCAACCAATCAGAGTCAAAAGAAACAAGGCCTAGCACCAAAAGTCACCTTAGAGAAACCAGTGATGATCCAGAAGGTGAATTATATGTAAAAACGGTAGTTTTATGTAGGAAGAGGGCACACTTAATCCTAAAAATAACCCTTCATCTTTATGTAAACAACCATCATATTTCAAACTAGCGCAGAGTCAAAGTAGTAGACTTTAACAGTGATTTTCCACTGGAATATTAAGTTTGACCACAAAACAGTAAAAGTTAGACATGCTTCATGATCCTGTAAAGTTGATTTTGATTTCATTTGTGTTTTGAATGCATAGTAGTTACTTGATAGAGGCTTTTACCAGAGTTTAATCTATCATTTCTGTATGCTACATGTTAGGGATGGTGCTTTTTTAGCATTGTCTGTACTGTACACACCTCATGCAGCCACCTGTACAAGAGGATTTCTTGACAAGGTTAAAAACCTAGTAGAGTCACCTTCTGTTTTTCATAGAAATGTTAAAAAAAAGACCTTTAAATTTCTCTTTGATAACCTGCACCCTATCCCCAGTATAGTACAAACACAGCATGTCCCTTGGCTCTTCCCTAAGAATGTGTCACAGCATCACTGCTTTTTATTGGATGCTTTGTGATGTTGCTTGTTAATAAGACCTAATTAAAGTTAGACTTTTATATTACTAAGTGGTAGTAGAAAAATAAAAAACTACATTTTTTCTTCTTTATTTTTATATGATATATGGCCTGATATTATGGGAAAAGACATAGCCTGCATCTAAATGGTAAGGATCAGTAGTGGACCTAGATAAGGGATAGGGGGACACTGGCTGAAAAAAAAGCTGAGAATCAATGATCTAGTGCAAAACCTCTCAGGATATGTCAGAGCTCAAAGTGACAGTGGCAATGATAGAATCTACCTCTCATGCCCCCAAACTCACACTGGAATTTAGCTTAAAGGTCTAATATATGTACAGAGTAGCTAGCCTGGCAGGAGACTGCGGACTTTAGTTTATGAAAGCTATTATTGCCCAAAAAGACTTTGTCTCCCAAAGTTGAAAGAACTTGTTGGCCCCTTCCAATTGAAGCCAACTTCCTGCAACCCACATGTAGCATCTAGTCCAACCTTTGACCTTTGCTGTTAGGTTTTTGGATGACTGCATGCAACTTACTCTTAATCTGCATGGGTTAGGGTGAGCACAGATGAAAACTATGCTATCACAAATGATATCTGCAGAATGACCAAGCAAAAAGAAATAAGTCTCCGAGGAGATCCCATCACCAGACGAGTATGGGAAGTTCCAGAGGGCCCAGAGCTTGTGGCACTGCTTCAGCATTCTAAACTTATTACAAACATTTATCTTGTAAAGATTAAAACATTTGTAATAAATACTAGAAAAAAAACTTTATGCCTCCTATGGATTACTTCCTTTTTCATTACAAGGATTTAGCAGCACATTTTGGTCAGTGATCTTAATTTTAAGAACCATGGCTGAGGAGGTGCAAAGATGGTCAAAACACACTGCAACGTTTGTTGGCCCTTCTATCTATCAAATCTCTTCAACTGAGCTCTTTGAATATGAGTCATTTCTAAAACTGTGTAGTCATAAATGAATAGACAAAAATGCTTTATTTTAAATGCATGTGTGTAAGTATCGCTGGCTTAAAGAGCGTTAAGGGAGTAGGAAAAAATACTTTGGCCTTTGCATAGATTTCTTGTAAGTGACTACGACATTGGTTAAAACTTTAAAAGAAGGCAACATCTATGCATTTAAAACCCTCATGTAAGCCAAAAAGACAAAGAACAGTCACTGCTTTACATTGGTTAGCATCAGTCAGTAGGCCTGTTGGGATCTTATGCATAAAAAGCTGTAGACTTTAACATTTAAATTCACTCTAAAGCATTTTTTCTCACTATATATCACATCAGCTTACTTCCTCTTGTTATCGTTACTATGGCTACTAGAATTTATTGTTGCATGACTATAAATCATTACAAACTGCTTAAAAACTAAGTTAAGTTATGGAGAAATTAAGAAAGCAAAGATACAAATGTAAAGATACAGACAGAGTGTTACATGCTAAAATGCAATTCAAATATTTGAATAAACATAATCTAAATAATTACATTTTTTAACCCTTTTTGCTAATCTACAACCACAACTGAAGTGCAATGTGAGTGTGCAGTGCATCCAGCTAATCTCCATTTAACAGTCATAGTGTCTAAACTTGTCAAATACAAAACTTATAAACCCAGATGATTTTTCATGGCAGGCCTTTGGACTTGTTGCAACAAGTTTAGGTGTGATGACTTACATAGCAATACTTGATTCCCTTTCCAATGCAACATAAACAAGCAAACAAAGTGTAAAAATACAAAAAAACTGAGAAAATCTCAGCATCTCAAGTAATATATCAACAAGCTATAATAGACTGGGTTCCATGGCTTCTAAAAATGTCGTTGGTCAGATAATCAAGCTTAAAGGATCCAGCTTTTCAGGCTGAGTGGCCAAAAGTAACACCTCACACCCTCTACACCCTTTCCTGGCAGTGAAAACAAGCTAGTTTTCTCCGACCTCTTTGACAAACCTCCCTGACACTTTGATTCAGGACCAATTGCAAACAGTCAATCCTTCACTAAGGTACTTTAACAGCAGTGCGGACAGATTCGCAGTAAACTCCAGTGATGATCAGGCCAAAAGATCACACAGGGCATAATGACATTCACAAATAAATACTTTATATATTAATATCATGAGCACTGTAACAAAATGTGTCTGCGAATTCAACATAATATACTAATTGGAGGTTGGCCATTTAAGGGGCAGAATCAGAGGATCAAGGCTGCAGTGGAGAGGGCTAGTGTACAGAACTGGAAACCTGAACCATTGACACAAGGCAAGTCACCTTGACCATGTCTACACGCCTAAATGCACTGAGCTGCTACCATGTGATTGACCGATTAACGAGTATTTGTGTAATGAGTAAATGAACATGTGAACCAAATAAACTGGCCAGTGAGTGTATACCTGGCTTTATTTAGACATTTGGTCATTTTTACATAACTTAGAAAAGCTCATAACAGTAACAGGACAAGTTTTATAACCAGATCAGATCAACCACTACTTTGAGAGAAGAAGTTAATATTGGTCCAGATGGAAATCAGAAAAGATAAAAGGTTACTTGTTTTTGTGAAAAAGTACCTTAAACGATAACAAATCTTCTCATCTTGTCCTCTATATCTACTCTTCATGGTAAACAGAGGTTTTATTATTGCTGCATGCCTCTGATTTTAAGCCACTGAGTCTTAAAGTGAAAAGCACAGTATTTGTTTAACATTTCAGTGGCAGAACTTGCATTACTGTAACCAGTCAGCACGGTTGCATGTGTGTCATTAGACAGAAGCAAAACAGTATGGCCGGAGGCGGTATGTATGCAAGGTAACTAAGCTAACGAGATTAGCTTCTGGCAAATACATGCATATGATCCATCGTCTTAGGATTTTGTGTCAGCAGCTGTGCAGAAAAGAGTTGAGGACCCCGCTATAGATTAGTGGAGCTGGGAGTTGATCTTCAGAAGAATGAAGAACAGCACTACACTGGATTACACAGCAGGGGAAAGGTTACCCACTTCAATGCACATGAGAGAGAGGAAGAGAAAGAGCAAACTCAAAGCAGCAAGGATAATTAGAACAATCTACTTTTCCTCTTTTTGACAGTACAGTCGAACAGGTGTTCCTGCATAGACCTGAGGGGAACACCGTTTGAACTTGCGCTCCGTTTACTCTGAAGAAAGAGCAGTTCCCTGGCCTCTAGTTTGTAGAAGCAATGTTTCTGATCCAGTGTCACCAAGACTAATTTGTGTGTATTTATTGTAAGATTATAATTACCATGCCTTTAATTTTGGTTTTAATTAGCAGTGAGCATGATGTAATCACAGTGGCCTGTAGCTTGACACGGAGTGTGACTTAGATTGTTAGCAGATATTGCACACTTAGCAATTAAATTATTTTCCTTAATGAACATGGTCCAGACAACTGCTGCTCATTGAGTACTTTCTCTTTTTTTTAGACCATCTGTAAACACTAAAGATGGTTGTGGAAATCTCAGTAGATCAGCAGTTTTTGAAATGCCACGTTCAGTCATTTAAATCCCCTTTGTTTCCCATTCTGATGTTCAGTTTCAACTCCAACAAGTCTTCTCAACCATGTCTACATACAGAAACGCATTTACGTTGTTGAGTTACTGCCATGTAATTAGCTGATTAGCATTAGCCAATGAACAGGTGTACTTTGTGTTCTCACACAAATTTAAAAAAATAGCAGAAAACATCCCTTCCTCAGGTCCTCATCACCTCTCTCTAACTGCAGTCATTTGCACCGGGCCTGATCAGGCATTAACATTCCAGGCCTGTGGATAAGAATCAGTCTCCTCTGTTGTAATTAATGCAGTCCACTCCTGCTTCGCATTTACAGCAGGTTGCTATTAGACTGAACACAGTCAGGACACAAGGCACCTCAGTGCAGGCATTATGAGAATCTGTTTCAGAATACACAATGGCAAAAGGGTGGAGTAAAAGAAACAAAATGTCTCACTTAAAGACATGGACAACAAACAGCAGAATAAATAAAAGCTGAGTTTGGGTACAGCTATAATGAAAATTGTAGTAATTGTTATACTTCTTTCTAGAAGCAATTTGACTAAATTATGCAGCCCAACAGCATGTATTTGTAGATATTTAGAACTCGGACAATAAAACGGCAGGTAATGGACATCATAAGGGCAGTGGAATAAAGCGAATGTGCTTTCTATTCTGCAGTCACAAAAGGATGTTTAGGAAGAAGTGTTTGTGGGTGAAAAAGTATCCAGAGAGTGTAGGTGGGCAAATGCAGCAAAGAATTCAAGAGGCGAGCAAGATTGAGCTTTAAGGACTCCTTATATCTGCTATCATGGCACAGAGAAATACATGTATTGTGTGTAGTGGGTGCAGAATCACCCGCTTTATAATGTATGATGCCGCAGGGGAGAAATGTGTCTTATGAAAAAAAGGGAGAAAAACAAAATGTAAAGATGTGTTATACAGATATACTGACTGCAGAGATCTGCAGCTTTTGGAGAGCACAGTTCAAATCTTTAAGCAGAAAACATTAAAAAGCTGGCATTTAGAAAAATGAGGTATAGATATTGTGTTCAGTTCTGTTTAGAAAGCAGCCATTTTAAATTGTGCCCAGGCATTTTGCTTCCCAAACCCTGAAGCAGAAGTTGTTCTTACTTAGTACAATATAGGATCATAATTAGACTCACAGAAGTCCACGGGCTCAGAAGTAGCTCATTTAAGTGAGTTGTCATCAAGCCAGACATGAACTCAAATTAAATTTTCTCCAGTTCAATAACTTCAGTTTAAATGTTATTTTGTTTCTTAAGTCTTTTTATATTTATTATATCCAAATCCAAGAATCTCATTATTGTTCATATTCCCACATTCTTATTTCCAACATGACTGAAAGGCTCAGATTTTACATAAAACTTTATTCAAGGAAATAAAATTATTGGTGAAATTTCTTTTTGGGTAACATTAAACCTGGAATACAAATACACAACAAAACTTATGGCTGATATTGCAGTTTTTGTCTTCACTTTTTAGTACCACTTGGCCAAAATCACGTTATAATGACCCTACAATATGAACCTACATCATGACCAGTGTTGGGAGTAACGATATTACTTTTTTGAATAACGAAGTAAAGTAGTACGTTACACTTAAAATATTGGTAATGAAATTACTTTACTGGACTACAGTAACATATTTTTCTGCGTTACTCAAGCCGTGTTTGCCTGTGTGTAAAGTTCTGATCTGTTTTAAGTGGTGCACGCATGCTGCTACCTGTGTTTGGGCTTGCCTGGGCACGTTGCCATAGAGATTGATTTGCATGACGTAGCTGATTGTGCGCCAACTAAAGAGAAAGAAAAATGGAGCTGGAGAGTCGGAGACAGGGGCTTTTGGTCAGTAATGATATTCACATTATTTTCAGTTCAGTCCAGTTTTAGTCCAAACTTGTGGTGAAAGATCCTCCTCGCCGGTTAGTGGAAGGAGTCCTTCAGCAGCCGACCCGCCTAAACAAGCTAAGCTGTTTTCAACATTTCCTGGAGCGCAGCAGCCGGTAACACAGATAGAAAWTAAYAAGYTAGTTGCAGGGTTCATTGTAGGAGAYGAGCTCCCCCTGTTGACTATTGAATGGCCCAGGTTTAGAAAAATAYTAGATAAAATGATTATGAGACAAGAGTGCCMATTTCTTCCCACAGACAGGGATGTTGTTCTTGTGGTTTTAAAGCCATTTTGTTTACAATATACAGTAAACACTACGCAGACAGGCAGYGATGATTTGGCTACAATGTTTGTCCATGTCCAGAGCTAATGAGCTAACATAATCCTCATTATTCCTGGTTTAGAATTTGGTTATTCTGAGAGACATGAAGGTGAACACTTGCTTCTGACCAAAGGCTTGTGTTCAGATATAGTTACAAAACACACCAAGAACTGTCCATAATTCAAGGCATTCATTTTCATTTATTTAGGTAAAATGTTACATAAAGTGTTTTATTAACACCTATCGGTCTCAAAGCAGAGCATCCTCGTCTATCCTGAGTTCTTTTTCTTCTCTCAGTGCTCTCACAGGTAAAGAAAACCAACGACAGCCCATTAGTGTCCTCGCCGTCGATCACTTTACCTTTTATAATATAAATTTCCTTCTGAATAAGCAGTGTTTTTATCCAGCTGGTGAATCAGGAACTTTACCTACGTTACTTAATAGGACCCAGAATAAAATGGCTTGTATGGCTTATTAAATAAACATTTGTACTGGTTATACAGATGCAATATTTAAAAGATCTCAGAAGGTTTTGTTAATTTAAAAGAAAAAACAAAAATGACAATATAGCCCATCACTTCTGTTTATCCAGTGTGCATAGTAGTGGTATAAGTGGACTCCTCCCCTAAACGGCTTTGGTTTTTACACATTACAAAAGAATAAATAGAAGTTTAATTTTTCAATTTGAACCCAAATGCAGCAACAGAGGTGAAGAAAGGACTGGAGACATTACTTCATCAGTCGTGGTCAGTGTGTGTAAACTGTAGATTCAGTTTCCTGGTCTCATCTGGCTGGAGGCACCCGGTGTGGTCTTCTGCTGCTGTAGCCCCATCTGCTTCAAGGTTGGACGGGTTGTGTGTTCAGAGATGCTGTTCTGCATACTTTGGTTGAAACCAGTGCTTATTTGACTTCCTGTTGCCTTTCTATCATCTCCAGCCAGTCTGCCAAGACAACTGCTGCTCACTGGAAATTTCCTCTTTATCCAACCATTCTCGTTAAACCTTATTTTTGTGTGTGTAAATTCCAATAGATAACAGTTTCTAAAATACTCAGGCAGCCCATCTGGTACCAACAACCATGCCAAGTTCAAAATTATCGCTGATTAGCCATTTGTGCCAGCAAGCAACACAACAGGTGTACTTTATAAAGTGGCTGGTGAGTGTATCCTTCCTATAAAAACTGTAAACCACAGTTGTGATATCCATGACTGGGTGATTTCACTACAATTCATACTTTTATATGTTCAGCAACTCATGGACCATGAAGCTAAACGAAGGAGTGAGTGTAAGAAAACCTCAAAAAACCCAAAAATATCATCTGCTTAAGCCAGGATCCACCTTTTTCAGTACACTTTGGACCAAAATGTGGAAATCAAACTCCAGTGCCAATGACTTCAACGATCAGTGATGGTGATGCAGGGTTTCCCTGGATTCACAGCTTTGAGGGTGGTGGGACAAGACCAACACAAACACTTAAAAATACAGACAGTAAAAAATATATATATCATAATTAGCCTGTTTTGACTTTTAATAAACAAAATTCCTTTGGTATCAATAAACTATCTTTATTTATCTGGTTATCTGGGGATTTATCTGGTGGGTGAAAAAAAAATAAAAACAATATTTCTAAAATTTTGACAAAGTACAATGTTTAGGTTTTGCACAATTCTCGAGGTAATGGAAATGCAGCTATTAACTGAACACCAAGTTCAAGCTGAGATCTTAATAGGTCTACAAGTTAATGTCTATGGTATAATGGATTTTCACCAGTGCAGTAAGGATTGTAAACTTTATGTAGGAGAAACAGACCCTGGTAATGATCATTCTGAAGGATGGAATAGAACTGAGAGAGCTACATGATTTTCTTTTTTAATCTCACTAACCCTAATTCGCTTTACATTTTTACGGAATAAAAATCAAGTAAACCATAAATAGGTCTCTGAATGTTTTCAAGGTTTATGAGATGTGATGTGGATTCAACTTTCTCCCAAAACATCTTTTAAATTCTAAAATGAGAATAAATCTTGGATGAGAAAAGACAAGTCTGCAGAAACCAAAAGAACATCAGTACTACTAAGACTATCAAGACAACCAAGGGAGTTTTGTGGTTTCCCAGAGGAAAAACCTTTTTAAGGTGGCACACACACCAATTTAACAACCTTCATAGAAGTTTGGCTTTTCAGTACATACTAAAACATAATCTGTTATGTAATCTTAAGTTTAGTCTGTTAGACAGTCAGATTAGATTGTTCATTTTGCATTACAGTATGATTGACAGCTCCTGCACCCACTAAATTCAAGTCATGGATAGCTTCTAACATGCTGTAGCAAATGGGTTCAGCATTGTGTGTGCTGCTAAATCTGTGTGTGAAAAATTAAATATAACCAGCTTATATTGTTTCAGTAAATCCAAACTCATGGACACACTGTGGGAGGAATAGCAATTTCTATGCCAAATTTACAGCTTTGCAGTAACAGATGCAGCAGGGGGTGAAAACGACCATTTCCACACGGGGAATAACAATAATTAGAGAGATATATACAGAGAGACAGAAAGATGTCTCACTGTAGAGAGCAGAACAGTGTTACAGTAATTATAACTTGTGCTTTTGCAGCAGATTTCATCTGAGAAAACTCTGACTGTGCAATGCAACTCCAATCTGGTTGATCTAAGAATTTTAATTGAGTGAACAGCAGAAGCTTCACAGATGGTGCAACATGCAAACACTACAAAGTAATTAGAAATAGTCTTTTTACTGGAGACCGTTTCCTCAAAACATGTGGAAGGAGCTAATGAAAGAGGGGGATGTCTAGGGTAAAAGTGGGAGGGGTCGTCCTAAAATGGTGGTGAGTGTGTGGAGGCTTTTAAAGTTTGTTAATCAGCAGGTGAATGTTGAGCACACCTGTATCCTCCATACATGCAGGAACAAATTGTCACATCCATACAGCAGCATGTTGTCCTAACACGTGACCAAAAAAAAAATGCAGATTACATCTGTGGATGACAAAAGATATACAGTATTTTTTTAAACTTTTGTTTTCCTGGAGATTTATGAGGGATCTGGATAATGATACAAGCTGTCATAAGACCAGCTGTTAAATGTCAGTTTGCAGGGATGCTTTTTTTTTAATCATCAGACACCAAATCCAAACATGTCAACAAAGTATTAGTTATTTTTTATGGTTTTCTGCATGTCTACAAAAATCCAACTCACTCTGACCTTGGGCATGTCTTTTACAACAACCTAATGTTCTATTTAACTAACTCTAATCACCTTGTATAGCACGGGATGCAAAGACACGAGCATGAAAGCGGCTTGGAACAGCCTGAGTGATTCGCAGCAGTGAGGCGTGGAATTCTGAAGCAGGGAAGAAAGGAGATCAAGTGCAAAGGACTCCCTGCGGTTGCACCCAACTTTTAGGAGGCATCTGCTGTAGAACATAAAGGAGGACAGAGGGAGAGAAAAGAGGATGCAAATAGGAGTCAATTCTGCTTTGATATGTCCACCAGAAGTAAAGGTCGTAGATAAAGCGGGACAGGCAGATTAGCCAGCGCATGGGAGCCAAACTAGTCGGCTGAACATTTGCTGCTTTAAACCACATTAAAAAAACAGCCGAGAAGAAGAATAAGGGGATGGAGAGCAGGAGTGAGAAGAATAGATAAAATGTGTGAACTCATAAAAGCATTTCTTTCAAAGGCATAAGAGTCTTTGGAGGGAACAAAGATAATTTGGAGTGTTCAAGACAGTTTCTAATACTTCAGAAGTTCAGTACTTAACACGTCTTGCTCCTTAACCTCTAACATTTGAATCTCATGTAAAATCAAATGATTGAGACTGAGCATTTAAATTGAGTTTTGTGAGTATATGTATGTATTCATGTGATAAAGAGTTTGAGGAAAGAGCGGGCAAAGGATCAACAAATGAGAATCTGAAATGTGAGATGGTTATCGGTATTTAGACTGAAATGCCATGATGACATCATGCTTCTTTATTATAGGAAAGAGGGGGTCAAATAAGTGCCAATGAGAGGGCACATAATGATGAATGCCATTTGACTGTAGTGGAGGAGGAAGTGAAACTCCTGACTAGCATAATGACCCGATGTCATGTCGAATGGAGGCCAAGATAATTGGCTTCAGAGATGAAATGTCAGCAGCTGTCACCAAGTTGACTAAGCCATTTAAACTGTCTGAATTGAGATTCAGACCTACAATATGTGTCACAATAAAGTTTGCTAAGCACACACATGCTTTAACAGAAAATTCTTGCCTAAAATTTGGAATGACACACAAACAGCTGGCAGTTGCTTAGTATATGAGGCTCCCATTGCTAGTCTGTCATTTGTTATTTGGGGAGGAAATATGTTGGTTGTTTACTTTCAGTATGACTGGGATATGACTGGGATAGGGGTTTCAGGCAAAAAAAAAAACTTGCCATTATGTCAACTTTCAAATCGAAAAAAAAAAAAATTAATGATTATTTGAGGGCATTTTTTCAGCTGATAGATGGACATGTATTCCTGCAAGTAAAAGTATTACCTGAAATCTGTTCAGTTACTGAATAGTACAATGATAAGAATCGGCCATCATGCTCCTGCTAATCATGATTAGCTACTGACTTGTTTATTGGTGCTGTGTCACAGTATTCAGTTTGAGAGAGCATGGATTTTAGTTGACTGATGGGCACAGATTCAAGAAGATACTTGCAGGTACAGCAGTGCTAGAGGCTTCAAAGGCTGACGGTTGAGGGAATTCAAACTCTCTCTTCATGCATTCAACCATCATGATGAATAAAATGCAAGGAACCATCTGAAGTCATTTTTCTGATTGTTCAATAATAAACTTATTGTCAGCTCGACCTATTAGTCTCCACAATCCTCCTGGGGATTCTTCACACTGGTAGCTCTGCCTGCGGTTTGTTGCCATGGTGACTGCACTTGTCTAGGTGGCTGGGGGTCCTGCACTGCAGCCCTGTGCCTGTGGTGTGGACACCGGCCTGTCCTCACCTGGGTGGTTCCTGTGGTCGCGTGCCTTTTTATTCTTTGTTCTATTCTTTGATGTGTGACGGCTTTTTAAATTTTGTTTTTAATATGCATAATTTGATTTAATTATGTATAGCAGTTTGTGTATACTGTGCATTGAAAAGTGCTCTGCAAATAAAATTTGATTTGATATATCAGCAAATTAAGCTACTGGATGTAAAATTGATAACACTCATGAGCAAAGCATTTGTAGTTGTCTTTTGAGATATTTATCTTTATCCACGAAAATGCAGTGGTCAATGACTTTTAACAAAATACGGATCTCACAAGAACCCAAATATGAGTTCCAAGTCAACTGAGAAATGCAAAACAATAATGACTGTCTAAGCTTTTTTGAGGCAGCAAAGGCAATATAGGGAAGAAAAAAGGAAGAACTGTGCAAAAGTGTTGGTTCTCATTGGTTGATATTTTGCTTCCAAGGAGCCAGATTTCTTTAAAACATTGATCAATAGTCCTCCAGGTGCTTTAAAAGTATTTTGTTCATTTTTATTGTAAAACTTAAACATTTGTTTGTGTACCATGCATATGTAGCATGTTTAAAACATGAGCTTAAACATACTTTTGCAATTGTTTTGTTCCAAGTGGTGCTCAGTTATGTGACAAGAACTACAGCCATAGAGTATAAAACTCCATAGTCTGGGACAATGGATATTTTTCTAACCTTAGCAATGCATTTTTTTACTTCCTAAGCTTGACCATTAGTGGGCAAGAGCCAAAATGAAGCTAACTAAACCTGACTCCCAACTACAGGAGTGGAAACCAGACAGCATCATGTTGTGAATGTGAACATGTGGAAAAGTTATCAGTTGGACATTAGTTGTATAACAGTAAAGAATGGTGGAAGCTAAATGTACATACTGGACAATTTGAGCTTTGGAGCCATGTATTTTCTTATAGGCCAACATATGAATTCCCCATCTTGTCTTGCAATCAAATCATAGTTTGGCATTTTCAGTCCAGTCCTTGTACCTGACTGTTCTGACAGGAATGTGTTCTTTGTTCTACATGTATAAGTGATATAACACTTATATATGATCTATGAATTATTCGAGTATATAAAAGCTACAGAATTAAAGGGATACACCAGTGTGTACGCACATTGGGAATGCAAATAAAAAATGCATACATTAACATGTCGTACAAGCTGTAACTTGTGTGTGTTGGGGGAAACAAAGAAAGGAAAATGTCAGCCTAAAAATGTCAGGCTAAAAACCCCAGTATACTGCAGCATATATAAAGATTTGCCAGGCTCTGATACCGTAGGTTTAATCAGAACATTGTGAGCTTTTTTGTTTAATATAAATGCTTAATTAAAATGGGTGCTCAAGCAAAAGTCCATCACTCTCACTTTAAATATCCTGCTGTTCTTATACTTTATGGCGTTATTTACTGCTTCAACACTACGAAAGGATAAAAAAAATAAACAAAAAACAAACTAAGTAAAAACCACAAGACCATGCTATCCATCCATTTTATATACCAGCAAATACCAATGCAGGGTCGCAGTGGGGCTGGAGCCTATCCCACTAATAAGCTGGAGGGAGGCAGGCTACACCAGGTCACCAGTCTATGGCAGGGCCCATCAAAACAGAAGTGACCATAATTATTTTCCAATGAATCCTTGTCTCCTCATGTCATTCCCAAGATAATAAATAACTAAGTTCACTAGGTGTTTTTCTTAATTTGGTTAAAACAGTGAATATTGATCAGATGTGTGATCTTATATGTTCAAGTAAAAGTTATCCATGACCAATTTTGGTATTACTTACAACAAAAGAAGTGTGTTTTTGTCCTCTCATTTGGACCATCATTAAAGAATAATTCTTTGTTGATGTTTATTGGCATCATGGTGACTGTGCACGCAATCTTTTTACCTAATCAGTTTGATAGAAGACACAAATTTAAACCAGATTCAATGTATGACTGGAAATCACCTCGAATGCCTTATTTTTCCCAAAGCAGTCCAGAGGTGTCGATGTCTAATATAGCTGTCAGAGTATAACTGGCTTTTTATGATAATGCTTATCTGCGTTTTTGTTTTTTATTTTTTTGTTTTGTTTTTAAGACATCAGAAATGTGCAAATATCTCCATTTATTTTATTTCTACACTGGTGCAGTGTGGAAAAAAACAAAAAAACAAAAAGAACATTGTTATGCAGCAGTAAAAGACTGCACTGGACAACACAGCCAACAGAGAGGCTTGGTAAGCATTACTCTAAACACAAGATCCTGTATCATTCAGCAAATTCTTTGATAGAGTATTGGAGTAAATTGGGTGGGGCAGAAAAGAAGGGGGAAGTAGATTTTCAACAGATGCTCTCAGTATAGACTTAAAGGAGGGACAGAATTGTAATGGGACTAATTCATTTGGCATCAACTTGTTTAACAGTCTGAACAGGAAGTTAAGCATCTCCCCTGTTTTCCCCAGAGAGGGAAATAAATCTTTGCCTTTCATTTACTGGAAATAGGAATCCCCAAGGCCTTCTGATCCCTAGTCATTGATTAGGAAATTGTTTCTCAGCCCTGCTGCTCGTCGCATCACCTTGTCTTCTTCCCACTAAGCCTTCGCATCTCTGTTCTCTCTCCTGAATGTCCACCAGTCTGTCTCTAGTCCTTCATTTGTCACTTTCGGCTGTGTTACATCCATTCTCTTTTATTTTTCTCAATTTTCGGATCCGTTTTTGTCTCCAGCCCTCCCCTCCTCTTCTCCCCTTCCTTCCTCTCTTATGATGTGTTTAGCATTCAAGGCCTCTCACTGCTGCATCACAGGCCTGTTTGTATCACCGAGCTGCAAAGCGAGAGAAAGATGTGATTCCTCAGGGATGGAGGGGAATTTCTATATGCCTTCAAACTGAAAGATAATGCATCTGCATAGATGTGTAGCCACACACACTTGCACACAAGCGGCAAATATTTATGGTTCACACTTTGCAACGCAAGCTGAAAGAATCCATGCAAAAAATGATGCATTCACCTGTAAAAGAATGCAAACAAGCAAAAACGCTTTCAATTTAAAAACTCAAGATACTGTTCATTATTAAGCATACATGAACTAAAAAAACTTCAATACTTATTAAGTGTAAATGCCAGTTGCCATTTGACTTGACAGTTAACTGCAGTTAACACACTTAACCTCCAGTCTTTTGAATTTCAAATATGGAGGAAGGTAGATTTCCTCAATCTCCCCATTCTACATACAGACAGGTCAATGAGCTAATAGAGTCCTTGAACTGCTCATTCTGGAGTTAAGTACTTTAAATCTGCCACTGCTTATTAGAGAAATGTACACAATGCATTTATACGTGAATTATTCCAACCCCAGGCTTTCACCTCATAAAGCACAATGCTTAGTGAACTGGGATAAACTGGGTTGTATTTGGCTGTATTTAAGGCCTGTGCTGACAGAGCGAATTTTACTCTTGATCTTTTCTGTTGCAGAAGTGTCCCCGGATAGATTTGTAACCTCGACTTCAACAAACACGCCCAACAAAAGAGAGCAAACTCAACCACATGTGTGACCTTAAATAAAAAATCATTAAAAAAAAAAGTTGCACACCATACAGAGATCATGATTAAACAGCAGTAAATTAAAAAGATGAATGAGCAGAGGGAGATGGAAATAATCCAGTCTGCGAGCCTAAAGGCGTCCACTAATTAACTGTCAATGGCAGTAAAGAGGGAGATCTAAAGTGGCAAATATTGTCCCAAACTGTCATCTCAATGAACCACACACTCTGAAGTTCAGTACAAGGATAATACTCACTGACTTGTTAAATAAGATAAGATGCCATATGTTTATGTAATTTAGGGATAATTAGCTCAGAATCTGTGCTAGTCACAGTAGCACTCCAGAAGTAAACAGTTTGATACTAAGCGAGGGTGAACAGGCAGCTAAGCAGTTATCAGGAAAGATGCTGAAAAGAAAATAGCTTTTTGACTAATTTGCTTCATTGTAGCTTTTGATGCAGCTTTTCGTTGATATACTAAAATTAAAGAGGAAAGGTACACACTCTGGTTTCTTCATTAGGTACGTCTGTTCGATTGCTTGTAAATAAAAATATCTAATCTGCCAATTACATGTAGACATAGTGAAGACGACTTGCAGAAATTTAAACTAAGTATCAGAATGAGACGGAAAGGGGATTTAAGTGACTTTCAACGAGGCATGGTTGTTGGTCTGAGTATTTCAGAAACTGCTGATCTACTGGGATTTTACAACGCCACCATCTCTAGGGTTTACAGGGAACATTCTGAAAAGAGAAAATACCCAGTGAGCAGCAGCAGTCTTAACAAAAATGCCTTGTTGATTAGAGAAGAATGGACAGACTGGCCAGAGACTGTGAAAAGCAACAAGAAGTCAAATCACCACTGGATCCAACCAAGGTACGCAGAATCCCATCTCCAAACACACAACACCAGTGTACCAGTGTAGTGTAAAGCAGGATGACGCACCATGTCACAAAGTCCATCTCCTGCTGTATTCTTGAACATGACAATGAGTTCACTGGACTCCCATGGCTTCCACAGTCACCAGATTTCACTCCAATAGTCCACCACATCCTAGTTTTAGGATGTAGTGGAACGGGAGATTCTCATCATGGATGCAGCAACTGTGCATATCTGCTTCAACCACCTAAGATGACCGTGTGCATGTCATATCTTTATAACACACAGAATTAGAGTAATTTAATTATTGAATATGATAAATATGCATCTAAAAAAAGATTTATGCTAGAATGTTGGCATCTTTGCGTTTTCTCAATAACAAGCTGTATTGCTGTTGCTACTGCAGCCCTCAGTGTGTTGTTAAACTGAAGTGTTACACAAGCTGACCGATGAGTCACACAGGACCATGTGCCTGTGTGTGTTTTGTTCATACGCTTCTGCTCCTGATAAAACAGAAATGATGATCTTATCCTGCACAAAGTTCACAGAGCTGGAGGAAGAGAAATACTGTATGTTCTATAGGAATAAACAAATTGATTATCTTAATGATAATCTTAAAATTGGCAAATATTACTTTTCAGGAGTATCCTGCAGGTCATGCATATAAAGAGAAGTGCTGCTCAAATGTTCCTTTACCACCTGAACAAAGGAAGTGTCATACAGTATTTGGTTACAACACAGTTATGATGGTACTGGTTTTGCTACCCATCTTGGAGGTATTATTTATTTTGCAATAAATAACACCTCTGGTACCCCATCTCAAAGCGTTCCCAACAGAGCTACCTTAAGTAAATATTTAAATGTCTTTTCCAAAACCACAAAGAACTTTTTTTCTTCAAGCCATGATCTACAACGCTTAACATAACACTTGAGCGGCTTGTAGCTGAGTGCGAAGTGGCTGAAATGAGGTCAGGCACTTCTGAATCCAAGACCATAGTCCTCAGCCTGTAAAGGGTTGAGTGTCCTCTCCAGGYTGGGAATGAGATCCTGCCCCAAGCAGGGTATCTTGGGGTCTTGTTTACAAGTGTGGGAAGAATAGAGTKGGAGCTCAACAGGCAGATTGGTGCAGCATCTGCAGTAACATGGGCTCTTTTTTATAATCTGTCTTGRTAAAGGAGGAACTGAGCTGAAAAGGCAATGCTCTCACTTTACTATTTAATGTATGTTCCTACTCTCAGCTATGGTCACAAGTTCTGGGTAGTGACTAAAAGAACAAGATTGCAGATGAAAGTAGCCAAAATGAGTTCCCTCAACAGGCTGTCTGGACTCTCGTGTAGAGATAAAGTAAAAAGCTCACTCCACACACACACAGCTGGAAGAAGTTGCCAGGTAGAGGGAGGCCTGGGCTTCCCTGCCTAAGCTGCCACCCTACCTTGGATAAGTAATGGATGGATGGATAGATGTGTAACCCACAGCTGCTTAAGTGAATGGATTAACAGATACCAAGATTGTTTATTGTTAACATTTCATGTCATTGGTTAATATGGTAAAGTGAAAAAAGAGATTGAAAATAAGGAAAAAAAAAACTATGCATTACGTGATGTGAAGTGCTACCAATGGTTAACTTCATACTTTTCCTGCCTAACCATTATGGTTTCACGTCCTGCCTTTCACTTCCGGTTTGGTTGCGTTGGTAAAGGTTAGCTGCACTGTTACAGCCGCGTTCTGACGAGAGGAAAAGCCAAGCCAACCTCGTGGTAAGGTTACGAGCCTAACTGTAGCGTAGTTGACTTATATTCTGTTACTTTCATGTGTTCATTTAATATTTCATGTTAAACTTTATAAGAGAGCAATACGGATAAAGGCCAGATGGTTACGTTGTCCCTTCAGCTTGAGGAGTGGAGGACCGACCGAAAGCTTAGATCCATTTGTCCCTCGTATTGGTGACTGGATGTTTCAAGCGGAAAAGTTCGCTATGCTAGCTTTTAMCATTGTAAATCCGATAGACCTATGCTAAAGGTATTAGCAAGTATTAGCACCCTAACCCTAGCTATATRGAGAAACTGTGGTGTGGTTTCCTTTTCCACATTAAAATATTATTGCACTTTGTTAGTTTGATATTGTTCTGCATTGGATAACTTTGCAATTTTGTTATGTTAATATGGGGAAAACTGTATGCAAATTTTTTATCCTCTTTTCTTCATATTCTTTTAGTTAGCCTTTGAGACTAATTTAGTTTCATGATATTTGGCAAAAGCTTAGAGTGACAAATGTGAAATAAGTTCCGCATTACTTAAAATCACTAACGACCTCCTCCTGGCAGCTGACTCTGGTCTCTTAACTATTCTCATCCTCCTTGATCTGAGTGCGGCCTTTGACACCATTTCCCACTCCATCCTCCTGGCTAGACTCTTCTCCATCGGCATCACTCACACCCCCCTCAACTGGTTCAAATCATACCTCTCTGGCTGCACTCAGTTCATCCAGTTGAAAACATTTACTTCCCAGTCAGTCCCAGTCACCACTGGTGTGCCCCAGGGCTCTGTCCTGGGGCCCCTGCTGTTCCTCATCTACCTCCTCCCCCTCGGTTACATTTTCACAAAACACCACATACATTTTCGTTGCTATGCGGATGAAACCCAGCTCTACCTCTCCACCAAGCCTAACTCTACCCTCCCAACATCTTCCCTCACAGATTGTCTTCAAGAGATTAAGTCCTGGTTCACCTCAAACTTTCTTACACTAAACAGCAGCAAAACAGAAATTTTACTAGTAGGCACCAAATCCACTCTCTCCAAATCTGACAGTTTTTCCATTCCCACTGACGATTCTTCCATTTCCCCCTCCCCTCAGGTCAAGAGTCTGGGTGTCATCCTTGACAGCACTCTGTTTTTGACATCTCATATAAATAACATAACCCGTTCAGCATATTTTCA
>CM047990.1:7669452-7680723 GCA_026261665.1 Melanotaenia duboulayi | reverse complement strand
ATTGTGCAACTTAGGAGATGTTTGATGGAACTGAATGCATTGGTAACCTGGAGTTTAGATGATAACAACCATTTTCTTTTCCTGCCTTTTCTTCAGTTGTTGTTAGACTAGGAAAGTAAGACATTTTTATATGGAACACCTTTATTTTTGTCTTTTTTTTACCTTCATTTTGAAGTTAATGTAATTCCACTTAAACCTTTTGATCACATGTAACTTAATGTCTCTGTGGCTGCTTGAGACCTGAGGAAGACGGCTCATATCATATGGTGTCTCGGCCATCCCCAAAGGTTATATCAACAGGGAATCCAGTGTGTACATGAGTGTCATATGCAATGTATATCTAAGTTATTTTCTGTATTTACAACGTATCTGTTATATCCCATTAGAATATATCAGAAATAAGCACAGGCATTTATATTTCTCCATGTGGAGAAAAACACAACTACAGGGCAGCTTTTCTCTAGATTGGTTTACTTCTGATAATAATCTACGTTGCAGGAACGAAGAAGGTACTGTTTTATTTTTTTTTCCCTAAGCAGTTATTAAACACTTAAAAAGTAATCTCTGTTCATTAACATTTCATATTTAAAAATAAGTTAATAACCTTTGTCTAATTTTTAGGCATTTGGGGCTATCTAATCATGAAAATAAGCACTCACCTATAAACCTGGCTTTTTCTTTTTTTCTATTTCTATGTAAAATTTTTGTTTTTTGTTTTTCCAAAAGCTTATAATTTTTTTGTCTTAATTTATTCCTTTAATTGACTTTTTTGTACTTATTTGTAACGGGGTTTGGCTGGGGTTGAGATTTCCCAGCCAGTCCCTGAAGGCATTCTCCCTCCAGCTCTGATTGTCTGCTCTGACTACTGATGCACTCCACCTGCACTGTGTTCTTTATATACCTGTGTGTGACAACCTCTCTCTGCCAGATCGTCTTGGTTTATCCCTGCACGCTTCCAGCCCTGATCTTCTGCCTGCCAACCTCAGACCCATTTAGACTTGGATTTCCTGATTCTGCCTGTCCCAGTCTGGTAATTCTGTTGTTCTGTCTTCAGGATTTGGATATTGGATTACAGACCTAACCACTGTGGGTCTCAGGATCACCTTTTGGAAGGCTCAACCTAGAGCTTTTACCAATCAACCGACAACCTTGCCCCATGCTAACTTTCTCTAGTTCAGTTGCTTTGACAGTTTCTTGGTGGGAATTCCTCTGGCTGCTCATGTCCTCACTCCCGGAGAAATCTGTCGTGTGGACTCACATTCAGCAGATTCTTGTCCCTGATAATTCTGTCTGCTCACCCCTGCTCTCATAAGTATACAGATGAGCGCAAGAAAGGAACCAAACGCTTTCATCTTGACTACATTCCTTTGTGCCAATAAAACTCTCTTTACACCAATCCTTGGGTCTCTGACTTTCACTGGGTCCAGTCTGCTGAAACGTGACACTTATATACTTATTTATTCCCTCCTCCAAGGCGGAGGCAACGCTTTCTGCAGTGTTTGCCTGTTTGTTAGCAACATAGCATAAAAAGAAATGGACAGATTTCATTACATTTTCAGGAAATTTCCAAAATGGAATAAGGAACAACTGATTCGAATTTGGGGGTGATGTGGATCACGGCCTGGATACAGGAATTTTTTTTTACACTAAAACTGGCAACATTCTACTATCCCCTAGAATGGCCAAAGAGGGTCATTTTAACACCTTGCAGACGCAGCATAAAAATCTGTGTTTCCCTACACTGGGGGGTCATTTCAAGATCCTTTCCTATTGAAAAAGGTTTATACTTGGTCTTTTGATTAAACAGTCTGATGTTTGATCTGATTTATACGATGGCATGTCAAAGTTGCCCTCTGTTGCTCTGAATTCTGCTCTGATGCCACACTCAGAGACCCGTAGCACACTTCCGCCAGCAGATTGAGAGTGCACGTCTGAAAACACATCAACCAGCTAAAAATCTGAAAACTCATATTTCTCCTTCTCCGATTTTACACCAAGAACTTCATGTCCATTGTGGGACATCGCACAGTTGAACAAGTGGAATCTACTGTTATGTAACATCACAGAAATAACCAGCTGGTTATCTCTGAAGCATGAGAAGATGAAGTGGCTGTACTGGTACCAAGAACTAGTCCACAACCTCGGGAGAAAAAAAAAAAAAAAGACCTGATGCCTTTCAGAAACATGTTCAAGTTTGTGGACATTTTTTAGGACATTGTTTCATCTTTTTTAAACCTCTTAGGTTTGGGTCAAAATGTTTTGCAAGCTGCACATGGCCTGGAGCAAATCAGAGTGCTGTGATTACTGGAAAAAGCCAAGAGGCTTGACAGTCTGACCTGAAAAGTCTGAGCAAAATAAGTAAACATGCAAGCTAAAAACATGCACATTGTCATGTGCTTACACTTATTCACCTACATGCATGCAGATTAATTAATCTGCAGGGTGAAGGACAAAAAGGGACAAATTGTTAAATGGCTGCTGAATTAATGTCATGTAAGAAAAGTTGTTTCTGTTTTTTCACCTGTTGTCTTTGCTGATGCACAGCACCTCTCTCTATTTGTCATCTGGGACAGCAACAACTGGGGCCATGGTGGGGAATTTGCTGATATAAAGCGACAAGCACACAAGGCCATCATATCCATCAATAGAGATTGATCTTCATTCTCTAACGTCCAAATTGCTGACCTGTTTACAGTCCCTACCCCCCCCGATACCCCCTCAACCATCCAAGCTGATCTACAATATGCCAACAAATCCAAATGTAATGTCCACTTGCTTGAACAAAAACACCTCAAATGCATGACATCACAATGTTGGAAACTCGTTCCATCTCTCCTGCATTTGAACAGTGTCAACAAACACAAAAGTGGGAAAAAAAAAAAAAAGTTCCTGACCTCTGGCTGGATTCTGTGGATTTCACCAACTCAGACAAGCAAAATAATTGACCATCATATTTTATAAAGCTTCACACCACAGATTTACTCGTGGCTTACCTTGCTAAGCTGACTGGCAGGCGAGCCACTGTTGTTTACAGTGTGGCATCTGAAATTGAGCAACGACTGTCCCACTGCATCACGCTCTCTGCTCTTGTCCTTCTCAGGGTAGAGATGGTTCTGGGATGGAGGCGAGGTGACAGGCGAGGGGGACCGCTGGAGCACTGTGCAGGATAAACCGAGGAAGTTTGATGGCCTGATGAGAAAGGCCTCCATGGCGATGTTAGCAGACACCTATGAGACGTATATCCAAAGTTTAGCTGTCGGGGAGGAATAATGGTAGTGGAAGAGATGGGAGGGCAAATATATTTTTTTATAGTGGCTATGTAGCAGATGCTTTTATCCTCAGTGACACGGGGAGGATAAAAAAAATGTACTGTGGAAACAAGATGAAACACAGAGACGAAGTAATTGATCTTTTTCTTGTATTATTCTAGTTATTTGCTTGCGCCAAATGAACTTCTAAAAGTAAAGCAATGGGACATTTATCGAGATAATCAACCTTTGCCCTGACTGAGTGCAGCTTCTGAGTGTGAATGTTGCTGTTTGGTAGTCTAGTCATACCTTAGAGATGACCTGATTGTCTTGGGTCAGCGCCAGGTCAGCAAAGCGCTCCACGCACTGGACGATCCGAGTGCATGCCCTGGCCTCATTCTGAGCCATCCACAAAATGTGCTCTTCCACCAGCATCATGTTACTGGCTATGTCTGATATATAGTCACCAAGCTGCGGAAACACAAGAGCACACATATACGAATAGCTGTGGGCACACAATTAACCAGACTGCGAACAAAGCACACTGAGGGACAAATTCATCATGCACATCAGTACATTTATAATCTCCAGTCCAAATTGTAAAGGAGACAATGGTGAATTCATTCATTAAAAAGAGATTTAATTTAGATTAGCAGCTCCAGCGGGGCATAATCTCTTCCTTAGGACAGCAGTTCACTATTTACTTACTGTACAATTCATTGTTGCTTCATTTGACTGTTCTTCACTGGCTGAATGAGGGTGATCTCATAAGTATTGTCATAGAAATGATAAAGCTGTAAGTACCTAATAATATCTCCTCCCCGGTGACCTATGATGAATAACTGGGCGAGTGAGAGGTAATATTGATTCTTTTTCACTTGCTGGGCTCAACACTGTTCCAATTGCAAAAGCTGATTTTTGATGTGATGCAAAACCCTCTGACTGCCCCCGGACCAAGAAGGTCACTCAGGGTAAAAACATGGCTTCTCCACAAAGAGATGCATCATCATAATCATGGCTGGCACTCAAATCTGGTGTCGCCACGGGCAAGAAGAAATCGTATGAGGTAAAAAGTTAAGCTGCCTGCAATCGATTGAAGGACTAAAGCCAGAATGACGACATGTTGCTGTGTCTCTTTATAGCAACCTTTTTCCTCTTTCTCACAGCCGCTCAGTGAGGACTCCTCTCCTGTTTACTTAGTTATATCTGTTAAAAAGCTGTAGCTATCTTCAGATGATGTTCTCAAAAAATACCTTTGTTTAAGTGATGAAGAGTCATTGCCTTCAGGAAGTACTCAACATTCATGTTTGAAAGAAAATATGGAGACAAGTGTGGTGGTTTTGACATCAGTATCCTCTCATGACAAACTGAGCAATGAACTGTTTGACTACAGCAGCTTACGTCTACTGCATGCTCGCTGTAGCAGTATATACTACAGTATTAGCAACAAGTATGTAGAAAATTACTCTTATTTTAAGCATTTAATTATCTGGGATCTCCACTGAGGACAGATGTCCAAAGATCTGTAGGAAAAAAGACAAACTAAAGAACCTGCCAGATAACAACACTCAGTAACCATTTTATTAAGTATGCTTGGTAAATTCATTAGTTGATTAAAGTAATAAATACATTAAGACATGTAGATGACTTGCTGGCATTCAATCCAAGTATCAGAGTGGACTACTAACGGGGATTTAAGTAACTTTGAACATGGTTTTTGGTGTCAGAGGGGTTGGTCCGAGTATTTTAGAAACTGCTGATGTACTGGGATTTTCACACACAACCATCTCTAGAATTTACAGGAAATGGATTAAAAAATACAGAAAATTTCTAGTGACCAGNAAATGGATAAAAAAATACAGAAAATTTCTAGTGACCAGAAGTTCTCTGGGTTAGAATGCCTTGATGAAGTCAGAGGTCAGAGGAGAATGGGCAGACTACACAAAAATTGGACAATAGAAGATGGAAAAACATTGCTTGGTCTGATTAGTCTCCTTTTCAGCTGCAGTACTAGGATGGTAGGGTCAGAATTTGGAGTGCATAAAGTGAAAGCATGGTTCTATTTTGCCTTGTATCAACAGTTCAGGCTGATGGTAGTGGGTAATATTCTTGGCACACGTTGTATCACTTTAACCTGGTTTAAACACCACAGCCTATCTAAGTATTGCTGCTGACCATGTCCATCTATTCATAGTGTAGCATCTTCTGATGGCTACTTCCAGCAGGATAATGCACCGTGTCAAAGCTGAAATCATCTCCAGCTGCTTTCTTGAAAATGATGAGTTCACTGGACTCCAATGTCCAATGACTCCACAGTCACCAGATCTCCATCCAACAGAGCAGCTTTGGGATGTGGTGGAACGGGAGATTCTCAACATGGATGTGCAGCAACTGTGTGATGCTGTCATGTCAATATGGAGCAAAATCTCTGAGGAATGTTTCCAACACCTTGTTGAATCTATGACACCAAGAACTAGGTAGGTAGTTCCGAAGGCAAATGGGGTCCAATCTGGTACTAGCAAGATGGACCTAATAATTTGTCCACTGAGTGAATACTGACATAACATCAATCCAGTGTAGCTCTTTGCACATACAAATGTCAAATAGTATTTCCTACTAAATTGGCATAAGTTTCTTTATGCAAATATGACCACTGATAAGGAGGAGAGTTAACCTGAAGAGCACAATATGGTTTATTTCACAGAAACACCTGAGAAATCTTCTTTAGAAACTGTTTGGAAAAGGGTTGGCACATTTAATAAAAAAGAAAAAGAAATTAAAACTTAGCAGGTAATTAGATAATACATCTTTCTAGAAAAGTTAGATGAACAAAGCAGAACTGCTTAAAGCCGTTTTACAAGATAAGAACATCAGCCATAGAAAGTTCCTGCTTTAAAAAAAAAAAGGTTTAAACTTATACTGTTCTTGGTGTTTCATGCCTCCTTCATTAGTTGTGGTGAATCTTTGTTCAGTCTTACATCTTTCTGCTTCTCCACCAGCCTCGTCAGTCTCTCCACCAGATGTGTGACGAAGATAACATCCATGACGTCAGTGAAGTGCGCCGCCCTGCTGGTGAATGCCACTAACTGCTGGCCTAAAGGCTGAGCATTGCTAGTGTTAATGGGAATCTGGAATAAAAAACAATATTAAACAAAGGTATTTAATTATTTTAATGAAGATGATCATATAGTATATTGCCACACTTAGACATAAGATATAACATAAAACAGTAGGAAAAAATGACACACTGTTTCTTTAAGAGCGCTGATAGAGATGTGACATCCATGAACGAATTTGATTTGATTCTAAACGGCTCTTGAATTAAGGCTGAGAACCGAGTCGTAGCTGCGAGCCACTCATTTGTGAGTCACTTTCNTAAGGCTGAGAACCGAGTCGTAGTTGCGAGCCACTCATTTGTGAGTCACTTTCTTTAACTAAAAAGTTATTTTTTATATACAAATAATCCCCGCTACCTTCACATGACATGCGTGTCCCATCGTGGAAATCTAATTTCCAACAACACTCACATTAATGCATCTATGGGCAGAAAATATTGTTTGGAAACAAATACTGTCAATTCTGTCCAAAAAGTTTGCTAAAATGTGCATTGATGTCACTCAGATATTTTCTGTTTTTATTAATATTTTTCCTGTATTTCTGTATTTTTCCTCTATTTGATATTTATATTTGTATTCCATTTTTTCTATAGTATAGTAGAATTTATATAGGTACATATTTTTGTTATATATTGTACTTATTTATTGTGAGGTTTTTGGCATTACTATAATGTTCTTGTGTAGAAAATTGTAAAGTTGTTTTGCATTGAAGTTAATTATACCGTGATTAGTTTAGTTTTTTGGAGGGAAAATCCAAAATGGGGATCTCACTGTCAAAGCATGGGGATATGGAGCCACTTCCTTTCCTTGAAAAATATGAACTACCCCTGATTGTATTTAAAAAAGTAAAATAAAAATAAATAAATAAAAGCGAGCTAGTCTTTTAGATGGATCTTTGAGAGGAACAGTTGCCCAAGATCTGTTTCCCTTCAAAGTGCCATAAATCCCATTTCTATGCACTGATACCTGGGTGAGCTCATGCAGCACACGAGTCAGTTCACTGGCATATGGACACTGAGTGTAGTCCTCTTCAGCCCATCGCCCGGCCCGGTCACAATGCCGCCACGCTTTCTTCTCCTTCTGGCTGGCAGGATGAAGAGCACTGCCAGAGGGGTGGGGGGCTGAACCAAAGGTTGCAGGAACACAGGGCAGGAAAGCCAGGATGCCAGCCAACGTCTTTGGCCACCTGCCATTAAGAAAAACAAGAAAAAAATCAAGAATTAAATTAATTTTAACTCACTACACCATATAGCAATTAACATTTTCTGCTTACTTAAGCCTACATTTGCATAACTGACTTCAAAATATATTTTTGGTTTTATTTTGTAGAAGTTTGCCAGATGCCACCAATTTGTGAAAAATATCCATTTGTTTTTTTTTTGTTTTCCAAGTCCATCATAGTCTTTTCACTTCGTACCCAAATAGCTTATTACACATTTATAGGAGATTACACTGGTGCAGTGCACTTTTAACACATTAACTTTCTAATCATGTAAAGGACGATTGTTACAACTGCTTGAGCTCTCAAAACACAGCTGTGCGTAACACAAGCTGTAAGGTTAAAACGGGAAATGTAGCATCTACACCGCTGAGCGCAACTTGCACCTCTGTTACATCAGCGTTGCTGTGCGTTCACCATCATGACAGGGCGGTATCACATTGCCTGCACACTACTTTAATGTGCATAAAAGTGGAAGATGACAAATGTCAGTGGAGATATCTGAGGAAGAAACCTGTTCCTGCCTGTTCCTTCGAACGGGTAAATGCAGCATTAGAGTTGTTTTTAAGACTATGCAAAGTTCACTGAAGTCTCCTGTGAAGCAAGAAATTAGGCTTTTTGAATAATGTCATCAAGTGCCAGCGCTGGGAGCTGCTCTACTGACCAACCTATGAGGTGTGCCAGACTGGTTTTACAGGCAAATGGATAAATTTAGATTTCTGGGAAAGTTTGTGTTTGAAAATAAAGCTTGTTTGAGTGTAATAAGAAATTCAGAACAAGCCAGTCTTTTGAATGGATCTTTGAGAGGACTGGCTCCCCAAGATATTCTATGTACAGATTTTCTTTTTTTTTTATTATCATCATTTTTTTTACCTCTATAATTTTAGGAAAGCTTTATTATATATTGATTAAAACTGTCTACAATCAGAGGGAAACAATGCTTCTTTTGTTTTGTGATTTTCTGCTTATGGCAACATCAAAATTCAACGGCAGAAAAGTTAAACTAATGCTTAGAGTAAAAACACTTCTGAATATCTAAATTAAAATAAAAAATACGGCACTCAAGAGGTTAGTAATCTGTTCTAAGGTTAGAGACTTGCCATTTCTCTGCTTACCTCCCCATTCTGTTTTACTCCCCCTCTCTCTACATTCACGTTGTTGGAGCAGCTACTTAGTAATAAATGACATTAATTTTGCCTGCAACAAAAACGGGGCTCATTTTCCAGCCCATTACTCCGATGCTCTTTGAGAAACAAAGCCTGTGTGCTTGCTGTGCTGAAAGTGGGCTGTAAAGTACAGCAGCTACAAAGGAGCGTACATGACAACAACAAACCCACTGGGTTTGGTGGATGAGGAGAGGTGGATGATGTGAATGTGCGTGGACCACTTTGAGGTTTCAAGGTGGTGGAGGTGGAGCTCAGGACATGGAAAAAAAGGATAGATGGAGGGGAGGTATGTTGTTTTTGCTCCTCTTTTGATCTAAAACCACAATCATGGAAACAAGAGCACAATATAAAACCCAGCATACACCAAGTGTGTAAGAGTTTCTAACCATTTATAATCTGAATTGATGAACTGACAAGAATATGCTGTACTGTACTAAATTCTAGTTTTATTCATTAAATGAGCCATAACTGGTGCAAGGTAGACCAGATGATCAGGTGGAACAACAAAAAATAGCTTGACACAAGCAAGAGACCTGAAGTGCACTGTGTATGGAGGGATGGCAACATTAACGGAGAGTTCAGATCACAAGATTAAATTCCACAAATATCTTCTGGAACTATTGCTTTTGGCAAAACACAGAGACAGGTTAAACTAGAGCCTTATTTTAAGAGACCTCCTGATATATGCACTGAAAACAGTCAGTCCATTCCTCTTAATTATACAATACTATTTGGTTCAGTTGGGATTCAAGGACATGATTTGTTTTTACAGCCTTTTTTTAAAACCTTATATTCTAACTAATGCCAGACAAACGTAACTGTTTGAGAAACAATTGGAGGCTTGTTGAAATCTACTTTCTTCCTAAGTGACAATTCCATGTTTGTGTGACTGATAACATCAACCAAGGGTTAGCGTTGCCTTAGGGCACTTATTTATTGCAATTTTAACAAAATTCTGACTCGCTATTTTATGTTTCAGATGGAGGTTAAAATGGAGGTTAAAATTATTAATGATACCTACATCAAAGAATGGCCCACTGAAAAGTTAGAGCTTGATTTTTGTTCTTTTCTAGACTACAGTAAGATGGAGGTGGAATATAATGAAGGGTAGAGGATGACGATCAGCTTTTTCTTTGAATATAAAGTGCTGACAATTTGGCATTTTTACACCAATGAAGAAAACACTGACACTTTCCTTAATAGGCTGCTCTAAATATTAAAACCATATTAAAACCTATTAATGTGGTGCATACAATTAAAAAAGAAAGAAAAAGAAAACTTTGCAAGGCATAATTTAAATACTGGTAAGCAGTTACCTTTGGATGTAAACAGCCACCCTGTTTTTTTGTTTTGTTTTGTTTTGTTTTTTTGTTTTGTTTTGTTTTTTGTTTTTTTGTGCCAAGTCATAAGTCAAATCGCAAACTAATTTGGAAAGTTTTCCGTTTTGTGTTTTGCTTTGTATTCTGTTTTAGTTTAAAGATATTATGATTTTTGTGTTTTACTACATTTTTGCTATGTGGTACACCAAAAGGATTACCACTACACTACATCAGCAGAAAGACATCACGATGAATTGTACCCTGAAGCCAAGAGCTAACTGAACACGATAACAGTAGCTATTCCTTTTTGGTAGCTAGTGTTAGCATGCTCACTTAGCCTATCTGGTTCATTACAGCTTAACATTACAAGTTTCATACCTGTTAAGAATCTCTTGGAAGCAAATAATACTTCTGAACAACAAAATGGTTCATCTTTATTTTCTGCCGGTGAACTTGAGGAATTATTTTAAATAAAATCTATTGGAGTTTTCTTTAAAGCTTAAGTTGTTTGCATGTGAGCTGTGGACCCAATGGCACACAACAGTTTGACATATTTGTTTTTGTTTGTAATATTAATTGACTGACACTCAGTCTTTGTTAATATCAAAGGGGAAAGATTACTGTATGTACCTAAAAGTAGCACATTGTGTGTTACTTCAGATGTCTTGTGTGGGTAACTGTGAATATATGGCACATAATTATGAAAAACCGCTGCATTCAGTTAGCGTTAGTAGCTCAGGTAGCTCATTTTACACGGAGCAATTTTGATCCGAGCGAACGTTGCTGAGCATACTTGAACCACATGTCATGATGAGTTTCAGGGAAGACTTGAAAATTTCGTACTAGTAGGCATCGTGCATGTAAATGCGTTATTAAACCTTTTCAGTAAAACTGATGGGATCCCATTATCTAGCCTCCGTGTAAACATGTCAGCAGGAATCTCTGATCAGATTGATTTCTGTCAAATAGAATAAATATTTGTTCATATAAACATAGCTAGTATGATTTTAGCCCCATCCCTTTTTAAACTCATAACATATATAGACAAGAAGAAAGAAGTGACTATTTCCAACACAACACAGCTCTTAAGTGTTCACAGCTGTGCCTCATTGTTAATCAACCTAGAGTGGGTGGAAATTTAAAAGAAGTTTAAAAGTTTCACATCTTAAAAATTATCCTGAACATTTCATCCTTGTTTCTCAT
>CM047990.1:7626227-7647079 GCA_026261665.1 Melanotaenia duboulayi | reverse complement strand
TTTCGGTTTCACAAAGTTCAGTGTAACTCTGAGTCAGTTACTGTGGCAACAGACTCCGTGAAGCTAACCTGCTCGCTGGCAGGTTTTCGTCAACTAACCCCGAGTTTCTCCTCTTTAGCTGCAGTCTGCAGACTGAAGTAAGTGTCAGACATGGTGTGTCCTTTTCTTGAAGAGCCACATCGAAGCACAATTACTCTGCAGATATCTACTTAGGGAAAGGGTGATCAGACCCCGCCTGGATGTTTTATCATTCCCTCATGATTATTTGTTTGAGCGTTACCGTTTTTCTGCACAATCGATCGTGTAGCTGAACAACATTCTCAGCCCTCATATTGTTCATATGACACATCGTGGACATGCTCTCAGTACGGAGCAAGCTCTCTGTGTTGCACTTAAAATACTATTTTCTGCAATGCCTGCTCACGTTCTATTGCTGCCGCTACCGTACTACTTTTTTTCCTGAAATATATGGTCATATTCTGCATATGGATTCATTAATATTTCTAACTCCACTGGTGNTTTCTACATATGGATTCATTAATATTTCTTACTCCACTGGTGCAAAATGGGCAGAGTGACTCTTTTTTTCACCTATTGCCATGGTGAATCGTGTTATCTGTGGTCCATTGATGAGGGCTTTTTATCTGCCCATGCATGCACTGTTCTCAAATGTGGTACCAGGAAGGAGTCCAAAGTTTAATAGTCAAATAACTTTGCTACAAACTGGACTGGAGAAAGACAAAGTAATGACAATGATCTGGCAAAACACAGAAGAAACCAGGGAAACTAACTAAATGAGGAGCAGGCGGAGCAATCAGCAAAGGTAAACCAGATGTACACTGCACAGGAAGTAAGGAGAAAAGAAGATACAGACAACAAAATAAGACAAAAAAAAAGCACAAGACTCAAAGACAACAGAAATTAATGAACTGTAGCAAAACACCATAAGCCATGACATCCTCCAGTAACTGAGTGCCAGTTACTTAAGGATCTAACTTCATACATTTTCTGTCATTTTGATAAGCAGAAACTGTTTTTTGTGGTTGATTAACACATGAAAATGAATTACAATTAAATTGATTTTAGTTTTTATGGCATTACTGTTGATGAAAGTGTAATTTAGCGAGCTAAAACTTTATTGCTTAGCATCAGGTAGCTAAGTGAAAAACATGTCACAAAGTGGATGAGTGAATGTTGGAGAACACCTTAATCTTTCTCATTATCAAAATCATATATCACATTGTAAAATGAAATATTAACCAATTAATTGCATTGCCCTGAAAACCCCAGTTTGGTACCAAGTTACGATCCATTCACAATCAGCAGGGCTTCACAACATCTTGGATGCGTTCTTACCGCATTTGAGTTGATGTTCTCGTAGTTGGCGAAACTCCAGGCCATGGAGGTGGGTGGGGAAAACACAGACTGTGTCGTTACCAATCCTCACCGAGTTGCGTCGAGCCCAGAGGAGCAGCCACTTCAGCTGACAGTCGCAGAACAACCTCTCAGTGCTGAAATGCCTGAAATACCAGTCACAAGCCACACTTAACTCACTCTAAAGGTTCTAGCATGTTTAATGTTTCAGGAAAGCAGGTTTAACTGATCAAAGCTAATTGTGGTTTAATTGGCTGTGGTCAGATTGTCACTCACTCACCCAGTATATAGTGTGTCTATCCACTCACTAGACCGGTAGATAGGGTTACCTGAATTTCAGACACTACTTGAATGTGAAGCTTCACAATTATGCATCAGATACTGATGATTACAAGTTATGGGCTCAATATTAACTCAAAAAGAGTTTGCATCTGTAAATCATCCTGTAAAAACAGCCTGCCTGAAAAATTTAAGTTTGCAAACGTGCAGAAAAGGGTTTGCATGGCTGTAAAAAAAAAGATTTCTATTTGTGGAAAAAAAAATTAAGTTCTTTTGTGAAAACCCTGTTCACAGATGCAAAGCACGTAACTGCATGTGCAACTTTTATCTGATTGGATGGTGACAAATCAAACTATCCAATCAGAGAGCAGACAGCTTCCTGACCTCCCTGCAGACTGTACACTTCTTCAAAAAACATGAAAAGTTTCAGTTGAAAATTTAAACAGTGCTACAAAAAAGTAACTCACTGTAATGGCTGAGTGGACAATTTAAACATAGTATACACTGTCCCAGGACAGGCATTATTGGCAAGTGAAAAAAATGGTACCTGCAATGCAAAAAGCCAACAGCTTACTTATTTAGAACATTAACAAGTTACAGTGTGTTTGCCTTACAGGACTTTCAGAGCCACCAGGTGAGTAAACAGTTTGGCTGTCAGAGTGGAGAAGATGTTTCCAGATAAATTCCTGTTTATGGAAAAGAGAAAACACACACATCCAGAAAGGGGTTACAACCCAGACATAATAATCCCACACTACTACATTTTTCATGCATTACTAAAGCCACGTAAAAGGTGAAATTCCCAAAAGAAACAATTCAATCTAAGGCCTTAAGAAATTAAAATGCATGTTCCAAGTTAGGAATTACTCACAATTTTGAAAGGCTGCCCAGATCAAGAAACATTTCAGGTGAAAGGCAGCCAATTCTGTTGTTAGACAGATCCCTAAATGGACAGAACGGCAAAGAGAAACACAACTTACTTTTTAAAAATTTGACAAATATTGTTATCAGAACAAAAGAAGAATAGAAATGAGTATGTGTCTGTATTGCATGTTTTTACGCATTCCTGCAGGAAGATAAAGCAGCTGTAAAGACAGGTTATGTCTGCCATCTATTCAGCTTACTGGAAAGCTTATCCTGACCCTCTCTAACATTTTGCTCTTCATAAAACTACTCCTGGCACACACATATCATTTCAAGCACAAACGCATTCAAATGCATGCAGCAGACTTCCATATGCGAGTGGCTGAGCTCTGTCGTGTCCGAAGCATCGTGCTCTTGCACACTGTAATTAAAGAGCCGCTACGCTGGAGCAGCTGTGGGAAAATAAGCAGAGCACTTGAATAATCACCAGTTGGGGAGCACTTAAATTAGCCCTCTGCTTCTCCCAAGCCGTGCGCACACGCGCCCTGAATCAGCAGGGCTAACTCACTGTTCGCATCCCTGCCAGTCCAGATCCCACTAACTATCAAGGCTGCAATCATGTAACTCACTCCCTAACTTTTTATTCTAAAACCAGGCAGAGCAATCATGGAGAAAATTGCTTGAGGAGAAGAAATCACCACAAGCAAATGAAAAGTGAACTTTGAGTATTTTTGTAAACTCTTCAACAGCTTTGTGTATGTTTGTATGACAAATAAATTTAGAGAACAAATCAAATCTGAACAACTCTGAAAAATACAGCTTTAAGTAGTACAAACTAACTTAAGTGAATAAAAAATCATTAAAAAATGTGCACACCTTTGCCACCACAGCTCTTCTTGTTTTGGTTTGACCCGTTTCTGGGTGTGATGACCTTCTTATCCTGTCTTTTTTTTTTTTTTCTTATCCTGTCTTTATGTTCTATTTATGTGCTGCTGGAGTTGGCAAGACCAGATCATAACTCTGTCTCATACTCATCTGTTTCTTCTGTATAACCCCCTGCTCTTTGTTAGCTTTGAGCTATTAATCATATTACAAATAAACTGCTCATTCATCAGGTACATCCACTCTCCTAAAAATGATGAGGTTGGGAGAATTATAAAAAGACACTCCCGGGTTTTGCGTACACTATCTATTGAGAAGGACAACAGATGAGGAAGAAAGCACATTTGGTTAGTATGAGTGTCATCAAATGAATACAAACACCAATTTCTATTATCACTTTGGTATGGCAGTGTGTCATTTTTGATCAATTCTAAACAAGTAATGTGACTAACCAACCAAATTTCTTACTTCATATAAAATCAATTCCAAACAGCTGGGATGCTGTATAAAATGTAAACAGTGTGTGAAGTCTCATAAAGCTATATTTTATTCCCAACAGAACATAAATGACATATCAGACATTTTACATTTCAAGGAAATATTTGATGTCATCAACATTTAAAAAAAAAGCTGGGACAGGGTGATGTTTAGCATTGTGTAGCATCACTGTCTGTAAACATCTGGGAAGTGAGGAGACCAGATGCTGGAGATGAAGGAGAGGAATGTTGTCCCGCTCTGGCCTGAGGCAGAATTCTAGCTGCTCGAACAGTTCTGGGGCCTCATTTATCAAACTGTGTGTAGCAAAGCAAACTACAGTTAGCGTCTGCGGCGCAAAAAGGAGATGCGGCGCACTTCTACTTTCAGATTTATAAAAGCGTGCACACGCATGACCCACACCTGGTCCCGTTTATGAATCAGAATCAACTTTGAAGCGGGCACATATGAGGGAACGCCTTCCCACACCCACATGGTGGCGATAAAAGGTCAGGTCAACACCAATAGTACATATTCATCACATCATTTGCATAATGGCTTGGGAAGGGAAAAGAGGGAAGAAGTTGAATTTTTCAGGTGTGAGATAGAGATCCTTATGGACCACGTTGAAAAACGTAAGAATGTTGTAATGTGGGCATTACCAGTGTCAGAAAGGCAGAATAGTGGCAGCTGGTGGCAGATGCTGTCACCGCAGTGTAAGAAGGGAAGACACGGCAGAGGCACCAAAACGTACGGCTGGATATCTCAGTCGGCAGGGCATCCGTCGACCACTGGCGTGCACAGACAGAGCCTTAGCGGTGCTGAAGCACTTGCCCTTGCCGTCGGGGCTGAAAAAGTGTCCTTTTTATCAGAATTATTTTTTTTATATACTGTATGTGCCCCACTATGTTGATGCGATCACACACCCCTTGCACACACGTGTACGCCTGTTTTGTTCCTGTCGTTTCTTTGGCAACGTGATCATGCAAAGTGAGCGCCAATGAGGTACATTATAAGCTCGTGCATTTTGCATTGCAGCAGGTGGACCGTCTGTGAAGTTACCTTCCACAACTCCGCCTACCACTACTCAGGTAATGCTGAACTATTTCGAGGGCACCTTTTGCTCCCAAACTAAGCCTGGTATAAAACTATTCGTCCCTGTAGTAAAGTAGCCTGTCTGTCTCATTACAGCTGAACGGCTGAGTCTAAATTAGCCGACTGCCCACATAACAAGCTTGGCACTAGCCATAATCAGCGGTATCTTGCCAAATGTTAGGTTCAGTGGTCACTACAAACGCAGGTATGTTTGGCTTTTTCTCCAGTGAAGTTTTTACAACATATTCATAAACCACATTGCACAGTTTTCTCCAGTTGTCCATCTCTTTTGTCACAGATTGTATAATTTGACAAATAGTTTTTTTTTTTCTTTATTACAAGCAGCATTTTTCTAAGCCCCTTTTTTAAAACTGAGCATCTGCCCCTCAAAATGTCTGTGCACGCCACTGCCATCGACCATGCAGGAGATCAAAGTTCGACTCTTAAAGTGGTGATTTGTGTTTGGAGAAAAGCATCTGCTAAATGACAGTACTGATGCTGGTAATTTAGTCCTTTGATTTAATGTATAAAATAAATATGTACAGATACATCTGAGATTGGTATTTCTTTCTAGTAGCTGGGAGCTCCAGCTGGGTGGGCGATGCAAAGAGACTATCACCGCTATTAAAAAGGTGGTCAAGGAGTTTCGGGAAATAAAAACTGTCTGGACAGAAATTAGGACAACAAACAAAAAAATATAAAAAAAACCTTGTGTAAGAATAAATAAATAAAAGGAAATCCACATCTGTGTGTTTCATTAGCATTGCTTCACTTCTAGACCTCCAGCCTCCAGTCTGAGTCCCGCTCTGCTGGAATGAAGGACCAAAGCTACTTTTCTCACTGACTGCTACATGCTGGCAGCAGACTGTCCACCTCATTTAGCTGGATGGATTTTATAACATGTAAGTTTTGTTTCACAATGACAGAACATATTTTAGTGGTTGAGGTTCTTATTAATACCATCTCCCTTTTTCTTGAAAATCCTTTTTTTTGTTTTTTTTTTCTTCCCGAGTTTGCCCTCTTAGGAGAATTAATATCAAATGTGTCTCTTTATTAATTTCTGCAAACAGCTTTAATATGTAACATGTGGTCTGAAAGGTAATATTTGATTGTACACAAATGTCTTACATTTCACATCATCTCCTTTATTTTATTCTGTACTGGTGGTGTCGCCGTTTCCTGTTTTTCCAGATTATGTGCGTACACCTGGGTCAGAGTTGTGAGGAGGTAGGAACATTATCCCATCAAGCTTGGTTTTAATGAATGCCAAAAGTTGACTATATTTGGCGTACGCCAGTTTTTGTTCCTATGCCAGCTTGATAAATGAGGCCCCTGGACCTTTGTTGATAGATGTTTTTGTTTCCTAATGTACCAAATGTTTTCTGTAGGTGAAAGGTCTGGACTGCAGGCAGGCCAGTTCAGCTGCCAGACCAAAACCATGCTGTTGTGATGGATGCAGAATGTGGATTAGCATTGTCCTATTTAAATATTTAAGACCTTATCCCAAAGACGTCTGGATGGAAGTAGATGTTGCTCTGAAACTCCCACTATACTCAAGCCATAGGCAATAATGCAACTCCATACAATCAGAGGTGCAGGCTACTGAACTGTCTGCTGATAACAAGTCTGATGCTCCCTCTCCTCTTTAGTCTCTTCTGGACACTGTGTCCATGGTTGCCAAAAATCATTTTATATTTTTATCTGATTGCAGACAATTTTTTTACCTTCCGTTTCAGTATTATGTTCACACATGGCTTCTTCTTTGTATGATATAGCATTAATCTGAATTTGTGGATTCCAGGGTGACATGTGTTGACAATGATTTCTGGAGATCTGAGCCCATGCAGTGATTTCCAGGAGAATCATGTCTGGTTTTAATGCATTGCTGTCTGAGGGTAAGAAGACCACAAGCATCCACGTTTAACCTTCAGGTTGTCCCGTGCACACAGAGATTTCTCCCTATTCTTTTCTAATCTTTTGATTAAACTATATCCTACAGATTGTGGAATCTTCAAAGTCTTCACAATTTTACATTGAGGAACATGTTTCTAAAAGTTTTCCTCATTTTTTTAGATTAAGTTTGTCACAGATTGGTGAACCTCTGTCCATCTTTATATCTGAGAGGCTCTGCCTCTTTGAAATGCTCTTTATATACCCCGTCATGTTACTGAACTGCTGTAAATGAACCTAATTAGTTGTCAAATGTTTCTTCATTTGTTTTGAATTGCACCAATTTCTTTTCCAGACTTTTGTTGCTCCTTTTCCAGTGTTTTAGCAACATGTTGCTGCCATCAAATTAAAAATGAACTAATATTTTCCATGAAATGGTAAAATTTCTCAGTTTCAACGTCCAATGTGTTGTTTATGCTCTATTGGAAAAAATTATTCTATTTTGTCTCTACTTATATTTTACACAACATCCAGACTTTTTTTTGTTTTAATTGGGCTTGTTTTCATTCTCTACTTAATAATAACGGCATCATGACCACTGACAACAAAATAAAAACTCAGATTAAGTCATTACATCTATTCCAGACTTTTCCAGATCTCAGTTTAGCTGAGCGTCTGTCAGATCTGGTAAACAAACAAGCCAGACCTATGTTGGTAGAACTTTGCAACTTACAGGACTTAAAGGATTTGATGCTGACGGCTTGGTGTCAGATATCACGACATAACTTCAGAGGTTTAGTGGAGTCCACACTCAGATATTGTAGGTCAGGTCTATTTTGGCTACAATTCAGTGTCAGTTTTAGGCAGGTGGGCATAATCTTGTGGCCGATAAGTAACGTTTTAGTTCAGTCAAGGTACAAACGGATGTCTTTAAAGCTGCCAGCTCAAGAATTATGGAACTTTAGGTTTTTCTTTACCAGTGTCCTTGTATTAATCCATGTGGCCCTGCTGAGATTCATTTTCTTCTGACACAGACACATACAATTTTAATGCACATGTACAGCCTCCATCCAGTCTTCTGCGTTTGTCTTACAGCCGTCACTTTTCTTATTGTCCCATTGGAAAAGGCTATTCTAAGGCTTCATTATACTTACAGTCTTCTCAAAGCCAGAAGACCACGGAAGGCTCCAGGCTCCACCGTACTTATCAGATTATTCTTCAGGTCCCTGGAGAATAGACAGACAGACAGATAGAGTCAATGATGGTAATTCTATTTACTATAGCCATTGATCCATCCATCCAAATTCATTTTAATTTCAAATTTAAGGAGCTGATGGTTGCGGAGTACATAATTTGTTCATATGATTCATTGAAGATGTTTACATTATTCACACCAGAGTACAGGTAGTAACATGCTTCCTTGCAATTGGGAAAATTGAAATATCTTTCAAGCATATACATAAAATAAAGAAACAAACAGATTTTATTTGGCTGGACCGCACAAACTATTTCCTGCTAGCTTGTGGGCCTGGACTACTTTCAGCAAGAAGGCAAAAACACACATGGCTGTTCCAGCCGGCCACTCTTTGTCCACCCACACCGCCTCCTCTGAAAGTTCATAATACTAAAAATGGATCTCAAAATAAGGCCAAGAAAAACTTCCTGAAATTGTGTCCCTTGCTTCTGTTAACTCTGCCCTGGATGTCTAGTATGACGAGAATGAGAAGAATGGTTGTTTTTTTCTCCATATGAGTAACAATAGAAGCCTAGGCTTTTTTTTTAAGTTCTTCTTAATGAAGAGTCATGAATTAAAAAAAAAATCTGGGTCACCCAACATAAAACAAATCACAGCCAAAGGCAGTTATTGTCCCAAAGTGAAAATAAAGGTAATGCTTCAGCTACTTATATATCACACAGGGGACCGTTTTGCAGAAGGATGCTTTCTGTTACTTAATGAAGGCAGATGCTTAGTCACTCACCTTACAGAACAGAAGATTTATAGGAGCCATGTAGCGATCTAGATGTGCTGTATAAAAGCCTTAGCTGATCCTGTTTTACAGTAATTGATGTTAATCTAGTGGATGTGAAGCATTATTACTCAGACAGAAGACTAATCATTATTAGCAGCAGAAAAATGACTCCTCTCTAAGGTTAATGATCTGGATCTTGTTTAGTCCAGAACAGAAACACACACACACACACAAACACACACACACACACGTTGTATTTGCACGAGTAGGGCTGTATCTTGACAAAAACTCTTGAGACGCACATATCTGCTATTTGTTTCAGAGTTCAAGTTGTTTTCACCTGATTTTTTTTAGTAATCTGCATCAAAAAAAGTAAGTGAACATTTGGAAACAACACTTTTCCAAGTTATCTCTGCTGACTTTTCAAAACCAGAACCTCTACTGAGACTTCTTGTAGATAACGCTCTTCTCCCAAATTCCACTTTGGGGAGAAAAGTGAAGTTGCCTTGCTGACAGACTAAGCCCCTGGCCCATTTGGGTCAGTCAGCGGCTAGCTCTCATCTCCGCTCCCACCCGCAGTTCTCTTTGATCACAAAAACAGCCACTGGAGCAAGGGGCTAAGCCTGCAGCACCTCCTTTCATCCTGAACCATCTTGCAGCTCACGACTCTGCACTCTGCAATTTGCTGAATGCTCAATATTTTGCAGCTTACTGAGTGACTATATTTCCGAGGGGCAAAGGTCACTGCTCAGGGAGTCCACAGATGGTGACTGCACTACCGTATAAGTGTTGTTATAAAGTGCAGATTCCACGCAGTCGATAAAACATCTAAATAATTGATTAGCCATTTTGAATGTTTGGATGAGGTTCCTGGGTATTCATGAGTCTGAATTATATCAGGAATGATCACAAGCCATATAAAACAAACCATGGCCTTGTTGGCCACACCTTGGATGATAAACAAATCCAAGCCAACAAGTATCTGCAAATAAATTGTATAAATGATTGTGTTTCATTACCTGGTTCAGGATAGGTGGAGTCTGCTACATAATGGATGCCAAAGATTGAACAATCAGAGGAAGCTATTTGAAAGTAAGTTTTGTATGTTTGTATGCATCCTTTTCTGTGATTTACTGTCAGAAATAGTCTTTAATCTCTTCTATTAGTAACCCCTCCTTCATCTGGTACTGGATCAAACAATGTTAGCAAAGGATGTCGTATGATTTAAAAAGCATATGCATTATAAAATGAAATCAATGTTTGAAGCTTTTCTACTTTCACTAGATGATATAAGCTGCATGAGTTTATGTGGTGTGCAGACTATAAAAAAAAGGAATAGCATCAAGTGTTTACTACACATTTCTTTTATAACAGCATAGTGTTTTCATCACTTAGTGGTTTCTTCAGCTGTCCACTTATGGCTGCAGACATGGAGCAAGTCATCCTTTAACTGGAAAGTTGTTTGTTCAATCTTCAGCTACCACTCTGCACACTAAACAGTATCCTTAGGAAAGATTCTCCAGCCCTGAGGCTGGGTTCTAACCCTTTGGTCCTCCATTAATCCAAGCCAGGTGAGATAACACACGGAAAACATCTGGAGCTTGCTGGGCAGCGGTAGCTCAGGACCAAAACTGAAGAAACCCTTGCTTTTAGCATCATTGCCCTTATGTTTTAGGAAGATCTTATTGATTACTTGTAAGGGGGGGGGTTTCAGTCTGAGATTCAGGAACAACGTCTGAGAGGAAACCAGGTAGCCTGACCGGGTGCCCTCCTTCAAGAAGCTTTGGAAAATAAATTACCAGGGAGCTTTTTCCTGACTTAAAGCTGTGCCTTTTAACATTTTTTACTTATGTTGCTGATTTTGTTTGTTTTATTAGTGCTGTTGTTTCCCCAGAAAGCAGTTTAATTCATGCTTAGATGAATCTTTTCACAGGAACAATTTCAAAACCAACTTTAACAAAGAAAGAACACAGATTGTTTTGCCATATAAATTAAGTAAAATTTTGAAATATTTTGAATGAATGAATCTCAATGGCTTCAATCACAATTTTATAAAAAAATAAAAATGTCTGAAAGCAAATTGAAAGCCTTTAATCTGTGATAAAGCCAAGCAGCAGCAATGCATTAAAAATGTAAAACAGTGAATCAGAAAACAGTACTTCATAACTATGCTTTAATAAATTATACAGCAAAGAAAATGTAGCAGAAAATGGACTTTAATTATCTCTTGCCTCAAATAAAAACTATTACTCTCTTTAATTGAGGTAAATTAAATCTGTGGCCTCTATTAGAGTTTTTATTGTATAAACGAGAACACACATGAATACACAAACAAATGATAATGTGGAGAGACTTGTCCCACATATCTACTGTAGATACAGCTGGAGCAGCTCAGATGAGATGAATGTTTAAACAATAACCATGTTCTACACCCGCAGTCCTGCATGTTTGTGGAGCAGCTGCAGCCCACGGTATAAACTTCACTATGTGTGGTTTGTGTTTGCGAAGCTACTGAAGTGCTTCCCAATTAATTTAAACTGCTCTGTATGTTAAAAACTTCTCGGTTCCTCATGAGCCGCATGACCCTAATGATAGCTGCCTGTTCACAATTTGACACTAATGGGAAGATTTCTCCCCGAGTCTAAATGACGACAACACATTCACACTGATGTGCTCACTATTAACACACACAAATTGATCAGACACCACGTACACCCTCCAGGCAAAGCAACACTTTAATAGCAAACTGTATTTAATCATGTAAATTCTAATTAACTAAATCTCAGTGTTGATGTAATTATTCGAATACCATCAGATTCACTAAAAGGTCAAACTCAACGTGAAGCGCACAAGCAAATAAAACTGCAGCTTGCAGGGGCCACTTGGGCACTCAACCAAATGGAAAGTGAAGCTACGTGATGTATTAGATTGTACGCCTACTTAATGAAATGAGACGAGCAGATACATTCATTAGTACGTCTTACATCATAATCCTTCCTGGCATGTTGGTGCAGAGAGCTGCACATCTGTCTGTAAAAAGGCACCTTGTTTCTAAAAGGATCCCACTCGCCTCAGAGGGTTCATAATCAGATCTGTGTACAGTAAAGACACACACTGTACAGCCAAGCAGGTGAAACATACACGATTAACTAAAAGGAATAAAAATATTTTCTTATCATTTCTAAATAGCTTCAGCTGTTTAATCTAGCAAAAAATAGCAAATACTGGCTGGTTCAAGATTCTTCACTGTGGGGATGTGCTGACCTTCGTCAATATTATGCATTTGGCTTTTTTGCTTTATGAAAACAAAAGGTGCAACGGACTGGGAATCAAGCTAGATAATGCTACCATACAGCCAATATCTTTGAGTATTTTATTGTCCATGTTAGCATGTTTAGATGGTGACATAGAAAACATTTGCACCACCAGCTTTAACATGTTAACACTACGAATACTTTGTGAGCACAAGATATTAGTTTGTTTTTTGGGACTGGCAAGGCCAAGAAATGTTCATACTTCGTCTGCAGCTTGTTACCAGGTGAGGTTTTGCACAGAGTGGTGTCCATATGTTTATATGCTTTACATGATGTGTTGTCTAAATTCCAACCAGCTGTTCCTCAAAACTATTCAGCCTGGTTGAACCTTTATGCATCGTCAGAAAAGTGGAAATGACAGTTTTTAATCACCCCCACTTTGAATTTCTGACCACTCATACCACAGCTGTCAGACACAACACCAGAAACAAGCTCTGCCCAGATGATGCATGGAGAACACGTTGCAACAACTACCAAACCAGGGCTGCAAGAAAAATGTTGCTCGCAGCCCTGGGAGAAGGAACAACTTTGTACAGGCCTTTAAGGCTTTATGCAAACTTGGACTTTCTAATAACTCAAGATATGCCTTGTTTGTTCCATCAACCTAATTCATTAACTGTCAGCTTTTCATCACAAGTCTGAAACAAAAATCAAAACTGGATATAGCATATACAGCATATAAAAACTACACAGTAGGAAAGACAAAGAAGTATGCTAGCCTTATCCAGAGATGGCACAGATGTCTGAGTTTAAAGTCGTCTGGGATGGACCATCCCATGGTGGAAGTGTGTATGCTGGAGAGACCAATCACTGTTCTAAACCTTTTCTGGAAGAAATGGAAGCAGTGTACTTCAGTCCAAAGCTGAAAAGGACAACTCAGACTTTTAACAGCCAGTCTCTGTGATTGTACAGCATATCAGTATTTCTGGCAAAGTTCTTGTACACTTTTGTGATGGTAGCATTAATGGAGAGAAATAAATTTCAGAGCAATATACGGCATCTTTGAGGCAATATCTTTAATTTCTCAAAAACCTCATGTTGCACACCTTACAAAGTCAGAGCTGTAGAAGAGGGTACGGGTGGTGGACGGACATCTGTCCCCAAAAGAAATGAAGAGCTAGGAAATGAAAAAATACAATGGACCTGTATTGTTGCAAATACAAGCTGGAACAATTCATTTCTTTGTATTCTTCATGCCAGAATGCCTTTTAAGGGTAATATTTCATGACTCTTTTTCCTTTTGGCCTTTTTTTAGCTTTATTTCATTAACCAACAAATTAAATAAAACTTAAAACACAAGCAATACCTTAGGTTCATGCTGTAGCACTGACATAAAAGGAAGAGTCCATTTTTTACAGCTTTTACACTGTGTAAAATTATAATATCCCAAAAAGCACACAGAGACCCATCAAAACTAGATATTCATATGCTAGATATCCACGGGTCAGTTTGCAGACACTTTGGTTAATGGTTTGGCCACATTTTGAAGCACTGACTGAGTTAACACCTAATTAATTGTGGGTAAATATGTGCTGAAAGCTTACTGAGAAACAGGCACTCAAACAGTTCAGTCCAGATAAACTCAGTCAATGTGTTTACATTGTGACAAGCTTGTAGTAGCAGCCAAAGCATCAAATACCAATGGACTCTTCGGGTGTGTTTGCATAGTAAAGATATTAAACCTAAATCACCATCAGACAGATTTTAGTCAGTCATTCTTCTCATTGAGACAAACTACACAAGCAAACTTCCATCCTGAACCAGTCCTTATTATCAGTATAAACTGAGATGGCATTAGTTTCTACAGTAGCTGAGTGTTTTTTTTCCCCTTTTTTAAATGTGTTTGCCTCCTAAAGTCTGTGCTGTCTGAATCCATTCCCAGTAATAAGTAAACATTTCTCAAATACCGCTGCAGTGCAATTTATTCCCACGGACAAGCAGTGCATTTAAATGCTGTGATTTTCTCAGATTTCACTTCTGACTCAGAGGAAGTTAAGTAGTAAAAAGAATAAATTAATAAATATCTAAAAAATAATAAGCATTCAACCTCACTTTACCACACAGTCAAAATAGTTAAGAGAGAGAAAAAAAAGAAGCTCAATTTATTGCAGCCAATTTGAGAGCAGATGCACCAAGAATCATCTGATCTGTGAGGAAGATTTCTTTTGTCAACTGCTTCCTATTTTGGAGCTACTGCTCTCATCAGTGTGAGATATTTCTACCAGAACAAGAAAAAAAGGGTCAAGGAGAATGTGAAGCAAATTCATCTAAGGCACGCTTTTAATGCAAGCCCTTTTGCTCTCTTTGTTTTTTCCTTGTATTCTTTTAAACAGCACAACGCCAAAAAGAAGCTCCCAATACTCCTGAGATGGAAATAAATATGTTAAATATTTCTATTAAACTGAGGAATAGCTGACATGTTTCAGCTGCTATTTAACAATCTGTAATCATCAACGCAAAGAAGTGTAACAGAGAGCGAGGAAGAATTCATCTCCCGCTTCTCCAAACTTGGTCAGTGAATCGGTCACACCCATCATGCTCACATGTTTCTTCTCAGCTGTGACCCAGCAATGATCTCCTGTAAAACAACAATAAAACTATTCATATTTCGAGGCCACACTTTGATCCATTTAAGGCTCAATCTCACTTTAGTTCCTCTTTGAGGTGAAGGAGGAGGAGGAGAGGAAATGCCGGAAAATATACGGTATGTTACTGCAAAAGCAAATCTAAGTTCAGATTCAGATAAACCCTCCTCAGCATAAGTTATAGTGCAAATGCTGAAGCAGAATTCATTTAAATGTGACTCAATCAGGCGATAATTGCAAATTAATGGTTTACTAAGTAAAAAGAAATTGAAAAAGAGGGTTTGATAATAGGCACTAATTTGTTTGAGTTGTTTAATGAAATAAATTAATTACTCAATGTTCAACATATGAGGAAAGAAAGATGCAAAAAGCGTTTGTTAATATCACTGAAATGAAATGGTCTAATTTAACTGAAAGGACTAATTATTTTTTCCATTTCGACAAATGATCTGAATACAAGCATACTGACTAAATGATTTACAGGCATGAATTTTTTAATTTTTTAATTTTTTTAATCAAATCTTATTGGCCCAACTAAACCAATTATTGTCTTTTTTTTGCTCGTGCTACCCAGTAACAATAACTCAGGGTCTGGTCGGTTTACAAACACATCATCACTACCCTTTTCACGCCTGCACTCTGAACTTCACCCTGCTGTACATACTCATGCACAGCCAGCCGGAGGACGTGTCCTTCAGCAGTCTGCCACTCCCTCATCAATCACCACCCAGCAAGGAGACGAGCTCATGAGGAAGACTGAATAAACGTCACTTTGTAGGAACAACAGGAGGTGCAAAACTTTCAAAACGGACGCTTCTTCGCACCTCTGACGTCTGGTTCTCAGAGTGACTAATCACAGATGCCCTTTGAATTCTGATACTGTCTAAGAGGGCTACGCCGTCCATTCAGCCTGCCTCCAAATACTTCTGGCTAGACAAACTGTGTTTAGTCCAGTGGATGAAAAATAAGTAATGCTGACCAAGAATAAATAAATTGTCATATAAACCATCGCTACAGCACTTCTCCTGTAATATACTTTGTTTCTTGTAGGCTTCAGTGGCAATCTGCATATAGCCAAAGTGTTTATATTCATCAGAGTTTAATTTAAAACCAACGATGTTTTAAAGGATTTCAAAAGCATCTGCTGACCACAGTACATTTTCTGCAGATCAAATAAAATTGCACAAAAGTTTCGTTTTAGTCCAAACTATTAAACATATTATCTTCATAGTTTCACAAAGCAGCATCATCAGCATGAGAAGTGGAAATTATGCCAGAACTGTGAGGCTTTCTGCAGTGGGAACCCATGATAGAGGGAGATTCTGTGTCCTGAACAGAGAACAGTGATGGGCTTTGTTTCTCTTGCTCCCGTGGGACCCAGTTTGGCCGACAGTAATGGGCCAGTGTCCATATGGGGGGGATTCAGGCCATCATCCAACATACAGGGACCTTCTATTAAAAGGACATTATCTGGAACATAGAGAAATTTTACATCCCTAAATGAAGAAATGCCACAGTGACTCATAACAATGAGCCTGTTTACATGCACACCAAGGATCTGATCATTACCTGAGTTCTGGAGTCAGATAATTTAAGGTGGCCATGTAGCACATTCTGTTCATGAGAATTATATCAGATTACCACACCAAGATTTCAACCCAATACTCCGATGTCTTTGCATGTGGACCCATATATCGGATTTATTTAGTATTTTTTAAATATGTGAATGTGCAAAAAACTGTGTTTCTTCCATCTTTTCAGCATCTTCCGTTACAGCGCTGCTATTACAGCATGAGAGGAACACAATAAAAAAAACAATGTAATGTGCATCAGCAGGACGCCCGAGAACAAACTAAAATATCCAGATATATTGAAATAACAAGTTACGTCACTACATACGTCCAAAGAAAAAAATCTGATAATGTACAGAAAAATAGTCATTCATCTGTTTTTCTTCCAGTAACTCCCCTCTTTTCCACATATCATCTGGGGGGTTCACAGTTGACCCAGGACAATGACCTCCTGACACAGAATGACCTCATTTCCAATTGTCCTTCACCCACAAATACTGTGACTCTTCATTTGTCCAGTAAAGTTATACAACTGTGGATTGTAGCAACACTGAAGTAGCTTTGGAATCCCAGCTGTTGAGCAGCTCGGCATACTCTGGATGGGTCACCAGTCCAACTCACTACAATATTCGTGCCTAATCTCACTCTTTGGGTCCATTTACAATCGCCAGTTGAGCTAACATGCATTTGGATTGTGAAAGGAAACTGGGATAAGTTAAAATGAACACACACATGGACATGGAAAACACGAGGTTCAAACCAGGAACCTTCTAGCTGTGACCAAAGTGTTACCCATCTTCACCTAGCATCATCATGAAGAAGAAATATTGTTTTTCAAATTAGAGATTTTTACCAAAAATCTTTCCAACAAGAAAAAGTTGGCATCACAGCAGGATATAAGTAAGTGAATAATGTCAACATGAAATGTGTTATCAGTTATGATACCATATTTTATATCTAAGCATGCTAGCTAGCTGAACGCTGTGTTTAGTGTTTCTCAAATCATGACTGCCCTGTGAATAATTTCAGAAAATGGTTGTAAACTATTGATTAAAGGCTTCTATTAACTCCTGCAAGTAATGGAATTCATATTGCCTCTATTGTATTGAAAAGGGGAACAAAGGTCTCATAAGCAGGACTAATTAAAAGAACCAAGAAAGAGAGGGGAGGAAAAAAAAAAGAATGTCTGCATGTCTAGATAACACCAGTGGTAAATAGAATAATATGCTTTGGGATCACCACATTTCCATTGCTGCCTTAGAAAATCTGTTAATGTTCGTTGGGACCACAGCTGCAGCATGAGTAGAGCAAACACACACATGCCTTATTAAGCTTGTCAATCAGCTCCCAATTCAGCCCAACCCTCAGTTTCAGTCAGCCAGCCAGCCGTGCAGGCAGGAAGTCGGTCAGCAGGGCCACAGACAAGGGAACATCTGGCTGCCAGTTTCAACTCAATGAGACTACCTGGATTTGCATCAACTGCTAATGACAGATGCATCTCTGCCAAACGCTGCATGTGGACAGACTGTATCCAGGAGTGAGGTGAAAAAAAGGGAAATGCCACCAGATCTGCTGCAGCCCCTTAAAGGGCAGACACGACAAACCTTTGACTGTATGTCCTTAAAAGCCACGCAATCATCACTCCAGATGAGCTGGAAAGATAAAAGCAGACATTTTTAATGGCGCTAATAAGACACAAGCAGACAGGTGACATCATCCTGTAGGTCCATCAACCACACAAAAAAGGATGGGACCAGGGTCAGGAGTATTCCAGTGACAATAACCCAGTATGAGTTTAACTGTCAAGTCGTCAAGGAGACGGCAGCCAAACTGTCTGTAATAATTTCACAGCAGCCGTTGATGTAACTTATGTGTGTGCTAGAGAGCTTCTTATATGTGCATGCAGACATGTGGGGATGGGTGAGTGCATGGAGCCGAGTTATCAAGCTGCTCTGTATGATTTCAGTCCCAGTCTGATTTCCTAATCATCAGCCAACGGCGGTGTCACCATCAGGTAGAAAAGCAGTGATCACCGGACTGGACGGAGGTGAAAGCAATCAATAGCTGACTTCAGGGGGCCAGAGCCTGGGGGTAGCCATCACAGAGCTTCTAATCAGGCTCCGTGAATTCAACCCTCCGGGACGTCGCATATGGAGCGAGATTCATCGACACAGACCGGGGCTCGTCAGTCATGCTGTCAAATCTCCCCGATCTTGTGCTGCATTAGTCTTTTATATGATGCTATTTATTATCCCTTTTAAGACATTTACTGTGGCAGCTGAAGTTAAGCACTGGGCCTGAGAATTTACAAAAAAAAAAAACAAAAAAAAAAAAAACAGCAGGAAGCCTCCTGAAGGGTAAAAACTGACAAAGATCTCCTAATTCCCATCATGTCCCTGTTTGCCTTTTCCCAGCTAAATCACAATACTGATGCTGTGATGACAACTATTAGGACTCTGGGGAGTAAAAAAAACAGTTAAGAGTGTTTGATTTAAGTACTTACAGCTTTTCCAGAGCAGCCAAGCCATAGAAGGAGCCATTCCTCAGCAGAGAGATCTTGTTGTTGCTCAGGTTTCTGTTTACGGCCAAAAGATACAAGGGAGAGAAGATGAAGTGAGCCAAACGAACAACTGAGCAGAGGTACAATTGTAAATATCACAAAAAGAGAGCTGCGGGAAATTACTTATTCAAATGGCTGATAAATTGTTTATCCGCTGACTGTCAATATGTTGGCAAGAGATAAGGATTTAGGTCTGATGAGATTGGGGTTGTAAATTAGTCATCCAGGCCACGTTTCTATCTTGTTTATTGCCGTTTGTGTTTAAGACGGGTAATGATCCAAGTCGCAAGCCGTCCTCCACTCCTCCATGTCAAAATATCAGCATAGTGGAAGAGCTTGAAGAAACGCTTTTTCAGCACAATTCAATCATCCGTTGCACACATCACAACGCCACACAAATCAATGAAATGCACCGCAGGGATCTTTAAGTGATGAATTAATATTCAGAGGAGAAGCAGTGCCTCCATTTTGATTATTTCTGTGGAAGCCGTCACCACAACTCCTTTTTTTCTCCCCTACATTTTTGGATAAATTATGACAGTAATGAATATAAAATGAGAAACTATATTTCTCTGAGTGATGTATTAGTCTGACAAAACTAGAAAAACAGAGCTTACTGGCACACACAAATGCACGAGCAGTCTTCACATTATTCAACACATGGAGCCTTGGGACTTTTAAAGATTTTCCTCTGACCTTAAAGGAGCAATAAGCGCAAATTCATCATCTCTAGATTGAAGGAATTATAAAAAATCGCTATGTGGGGAAAAAGAGGTGTAATTTAATCAAGAGTATAGCATGACATCACCACTGTCTCTTTGTGTTGATCTCCCGCCCCGTGTTTACCAGCCGGTCTGGCTGTGCGTTCATGTACATTCATCCCGGATTAACATTGGCCTTGTATTTCCAAAGAGTGATACAAGTGAGAGCTAAAGAGACTACAATTTAACTCGGAGCTAGCTCTTCTCCTGGACAGTAAATAACAAAAACATTCTAAGTTACTTTGGTATGCTCCACAAAATTGTGAAATTGTTTTGTTCTGTGTGTTTTGTTTCTTGCACATTCGTTCGCAGACGAGGTGAGCGGTCTAGGGGTGTTCCGATCGATCGGCCACCNGACGAGGTGAGCGGTCTACTGTTGTTCTCTACTGTTGACAGGCTAATCCTTCTGTGTCAGTAACACCAGAACTTCTGTCTAACTGGGCCTGTATTGAGTTTGCTTCTTCTTTTTACTGATACAATTTCAGTGCATCCATGCCATGGGCAGGACATATGTCCCTGTGTCCACTCAGAGACATGAACACCATGACACATTTTTCTCTGATCAGTTCTAAAAACTTGGATGAGATTATTGGGCATCTAAAAAAACACCACTTGCTGTCTTGATGCCCTGCCAACCAGGTTTTTTAATAATGTTTCAGGATGCACGGCCTTGGATATTTTACAGATTGTAAACACGTCTCTGCTTTCAGGTGTCTTTCTACAGACCCTTAAAAACAGTTGTTATCAAACCTCCACTTTCTTAGTAAGATTATAGAAAAAGCTGTCTTTCAACAGCTACATAAATTCCTGACACTAAATAACTGTTTTGATGTCTACCAGTCAGGTTTAGCCACACCACAGCAATGAGACTGCTCTAGTTAAGATCCATAATGACATCCGCCTGAGCACAGAAAGCGGAAACATTTCAGTCCTGGTGCTACTAGATATCAGTGCTGCATTTGACATGGTCGACCATCTTACTAGACCTAGAACTAGAACAGAAGAATTGGGTTGGACTTTCTGGCTATTTTGTGTCTATAGGTAATTATAAATCTGAGCTAACCAAAATAACATGTGGGGTTCCCCAAGGCTCCATCCTCGGGCCACTGCTATTCAACATCTACATACTGCCACTAACTTGTATTATAAAAAACAACCAAACATGTTTCCACAGTTATGCTAATGACACACAAATCTNGTTCTAAACTATGCCAGAAATCTGGGAGCTGTCAT
>CM047990.1:7600773-7618535 GCA_026261665.1 Melanotaenia duboulayi | reverse complement strand
AGCTAGGAACTAGGTGCTGCTCATCCGATGGACTTGAAAAATGGATTATTAACAAATGTGAGCATCTCTATAACAGTAGAAGTGTTGGCTGTTTGTTGCTCAGGAACATATTAGCACAATCGCAAGGAGGACAGACATCAGTAACGATCATGCTGATGTCAATCTGAGGAGAGTTATAAGGTCATCTGATGTCTATCATTTTACATTGAGAAAAATTATTTACAAGAGGCAACCAAACTAAGCAAGACCCATAGAAATTGTAAAAATAACCCACAGTGAACTCTTCTTAGTTTGCAGGATCAATGTGACTGATGTGTTGCAGAGTCAAAATCCTGTCCTCAGCTTGACCAACCTCAACCTCAATGTTGTGGTGGGCTCTGCATAAACACGTGACCACAAACCTCAATACGCAGAAGCAAAATTGTTAAGAATTAGCCAAAAGATTTCTCCACGACGTTGTGCCAGACTGATTACATCATACAGAAAACAAATTTCTTACAAAGCAATAAAACATGAAATAGTGGAACTTTACCATCAATCACACAAAAAATGTCTTTCACACATTTACTGAAAACTTAGATTTAAATACACAATCTTATTTAGAGACAGTAGTTATTTTGATCTAATACTAGATCAAAATGTGTGCTGATTTTGCTTTGTTTGATACATAGGGACCTAATTTCTCAGAGACCTGTAAACTATAGTTTTACTGAGCAACGGCTGATGATTTACATCGTGCTTATTCTGCAGCTCAGATTCACATCATTTTAAATACACACTGGATGATTCTGGATTTTATATCAGCTCAAATATTGATTGATCCCGGCAGCTCTTAAATCATCCACTGAAGGGCTGCTCTCTCCTTGTGACTCTGTGAATATGTGCACTGTCATGTCAACTTTTCCTTCACACTTCTTTGCATGTGTGATTTTGCTTATCTTCTGTCAGCAAATGGCTGTCCCAACTCCCTCAACCACACCTGGGGGACACACTCTCAGATGTGCATAAGGTCAAATACCTCCATCATCCACCTCCACCATCTTTTCAAGTGAGAGAGGTAAGAGGTAACTGGGATGTGTTGCTAATCTCCGTGACGACAGTGCGCTCATTATGGCAGAAGCAAATGTATGCTCAATTTTAACCTCAGGATTAGGAAGTGGAATTACACAATGAGTTGTGCTGAAAGGACAAACTGCTGGGTGAGAAGAGTGGAAGTTTATCCACTAAAAAGGTGGAGGTGAAGATTTAACCTGCACACATAAAATAAGCTAAATATTTGTCTAATCTAGTCACAAGAATACATATAAAATATGGGAGTTACTTGGGAGACTAAAAAGCTACATTAATGGTTGAATAACTTGTCCATTTTCTGTATTTCATTAAAAGCTTTAACAATCTTGCTTATATATATTCTTTAGAGGTAAGTGCCTTTTCCTCCCTGGAGGCATAAGAGTGATTTTGGCAGGGAAATCAGAGTTAGAAACAGGAAGTCCCCTCTCCACACCAGGATGGACACAAGCTTGTGTCAGCAAGTTTGTGATCACCCAGTATTTACATTCCAGCTTTTTCCAAATGCAAAAATCCAGTAAAGTCCAAAAGGTAAAAAAAAGAAAAATGCTGATGCTCCTGCTAAGCTTTCCTTTGTTTCACATGTTGCCAATAGGACAGAAGTATCTGCTATAAATTCTTTTCACCGAAGGTGCTGTGAACCAGTCAGACATGGACTGAAAAGCCCTTAATGTGTCCTTTTACTATGAACAGTAAGACAGTTGACGCACATCCCTTTAGTTCTGTAAGTTGTGGGGTCTGCTTGCATTTTATTTTTATTTCAGTACATTCAAAAGTTACATTATCAGATATGGGGACTGTTATCCTTAAATATTTTTTATTTACAACATTTATTGTCCTGAGTAGAATCCATTACTTTAAAGAATACCAACATCAATGTGCTTTCAGTTCAGGCTTCCAAGGAGAATATAGCTTACAGCATCACACCACTTGAGCTAATTACGTTATTACTAATACCAAAATCATGAATTATGTAAAGTTCTTGAGAATTATAATTAGTAATGATTAATAGCTAGTGAATTTAATAATAGAGTGTTGAGGCTAAAGCTATTTGTTATAAATTAGAAATGTGTTAAATAGCTTAATCTTTAAAAGTTGATGTTGGTACAATACAATAAGATGAGGTACAATATGATGTTATGTGCTGTGTTACATTGTGGTATGATAAGATACGGTACGATATGTTGTGTTACGTTACGTTACTGTTCGATTAGGGTTACTAAACAAAACGTTACTGTACGATTATAATCTGCTATGATACAAAAAATAAGTACAATACGATGTTATGTTAATAACATAACATAACAATAATTATTGTCCTCATGGGGATATTTGTCTCAAACTTGACCCTATGCACATTAATGCCTTGATTACTTTCATAAAAAGCTGCTATGAGGGCAGCCCAAAGTTCCAGATTATCTAATTGGTCCTAAGAAGGGTCTGGAAAGGCAAGACCTAGTGGTCTAGTCCCACATGTGTAGAACCAAGTACTGTAGCATAGCAAAACAATGTGCAGCAATGGATAAGGAGGGAAAGTGTTGTGCATTACAAAGAGCAAAAAGCCCATGGATGTATTACAGGCAATGAAGGTACTATTTATCATAAGCGGACAGAATTTTCCATCGTGTTCTAGCTCAGTGGTTTTTAAATTGGGGGCCGCCAAGGGGTGATCTAGGAGGGCCTCAAGAAGTTAGAAGGAAGAAAACGATTTCAATAGCGAGTTCTGCAAGATGATGTCATCATCTGTGTAGACCTGGCGGTTATCAGGCTGTTCTGCTCCTCAAGATGACTTGTAGCTATCATAAAATGAACAGGTTTTTGACAACAAATAGACCAAAGAAGCAGACCAAAAGCCATACCATAGAGGACTCTGCCTAAGAACTATGTACTAAGTATGATGCAGCATACATTAGGTATGGCTTTACAGCCACACAGAAAAATGGCCATGATTGCCTGAAATGTGTCCTCTGTCTGGAGACCCTAGTGCCACACTAGTGTAATCTCTGTCTTTCACTCCCAAACACACACATGTACTTGCGCACACACACACGGGAGAGGTTTGATATATTTTGTTCTGCTCTTATCTGTCAACAGTGTGTTGAAAATTATTCAGTAGGAATATACAGTGCTGAAAAAAGATTTTCCTTATTCATTTTCTTCTGCTAAACAAATGTAATAATTATTGAATCATGAATAAAAGTAGGAAAACGCATTCTAGAAGTTGATGTTTCTTTTACATATTTTGTAGCATTGCCTCTGGGTTTGGGAGTCCGGATTTGGAAAAGATTATTTCTTCATAAATCAATAAATATCCTTAAATTATGAGCACATGGATATTTAGGTCAGCAAAAGTAATCCATAAGCTATTTGTATAGATTTTTATTAACCCAAACATCAATATACTGCTGCTAGTCTGTTCAAATTCATCCTGACAAACAGCTCTTTGAAAGCAACAGATTGTAGCTGATATAAACCAGCGTGTAGTCTTTTAGACATGGTTTGGAAAGCTGAAGAGGTCAATTTCACAATATTTCACACAATGAATTACTGAAGAAAGACCCAAAGTCTTCAAAAGAGTTTCACTTACAGAGGCCAAATGCAGTCTATGTTTTTTCATTTCTAAATTTAACACATCAAATTGTTAAAAAACTGCAGCTGGTCTGAAGCTACATGTGGGTGGTGTGTGAGTGAAGATAGCGGTCACTGAGATCCTTAGATACCGACGCTGCTGCTGTGTTTTGTCCCACGTTTCCCCTCTGTTCTCCACTCTTCTCTGCGGACAGACCTACCACTCAGGGACAGGCAGCTTCTGTTTGTGCAAAGTCAAGCGTGATCTATGGAATGTGTGTGCATGTGTGTGTGTTTGCAGGACGACCCCTGCGTGCCTATCTCAGGCCTCTGCATAACGTCCAGGAAATCACAGGAAAAACAGAATTGAACATTATGTAAACAGCACATGACAAACTTGTGGAGGAGTCATCCAGCTGTCTATTTACATTAGCAATTATGTTTTGTGTAGATAAGCTGCTTTCAATGAGGAAAGAAAGATTCACTGTTGTGTCTGTTTCTGTATGTGTAGCAAATGGTCTATGTCATTGCTTACTGTGTTCCAGCCACAGGCAGACATGTTTAAATTTCACAGTTCTCACAAACGACTTTATTTTTTTTTTATTTTGATGTATTTTTTTAAAAACAATTGACAGTATAATTTCTGTGTTTATTTTTTTTAATTTAGCAGATTCCTGTTTCACACATTCCACATTTCTTGGTTTTGTACTAAACTGTTTAGAACTGAGAATGTTGGTTGAGCGTAACTAAAAAGGACTTGTGAAGGACTTGTCTTTGACCATTGGCCTAAATGCCATTATTTCAAAGCTGAAGTTTGCTGCAATCTTTCAGCAGTGAGTCTCAGACCGATGCTGATGATATTCATTTCAATTCCTCCCTAAAAGAAAAGCTCTGATTTCCATTCTCCCTCCACACTGCAGATGGGATATTTTTGTGAGGCCCAACTGAAAACTCTAGAAACCAGACTGGCTACCATGCACAGTATATTATTACAAGAGAACATAAACAAAGAATAAATCCCACAGATGCCATTCACTGCATCAATCATAAGGACGGTAAATGTCACAATGCAAACTATTACATACATTTAGGACTTTTATTGGCTCAAGGTTTCAAGACTCTTTATTTAAAGAGTTTAAATTTATTTTTACAATCAAATTATTTGGAGATTATACATACCTTTTAAGCTTGAATTTAGCAAAATAGCTCATTATTCACATATTTCTACAGACATGAGGCCCATTTCAGGAAGATTCCACTAGGGAGCATACCAGCAAACTCAGACTGAGCAGAGATTTAAGACTTGCAGGATATTTGCATTGAACATGGCCACAATAAAGGAGCTTAGTATTGATATTAACATCACAACAACTACAGAGTGGTATCTAACCACATTAGCCCCCATACGGCCCCAAATGGTCACGCCTATATTCCCTCTTCATACGTACCATTAAGCTCTAAATATGTGTGTAACAAATGTTTTACACAAACCCAAGATACCTGAGGTAGTCGTTGAAACTATGCAAATGTGCGATTAAAAGCAAATACGTTCCAGCCATCCATCCATCCATCCATCCATCCATCCATTTTCTTGCAGCTTATCCAGGGTCAGCAAAGTTGAGGAGATAAAAGTTAACCAAAATCTGCAAACACTAACCTCAAGAAAAAAGGGATTATTGCTTCAAGGTTTTTTAACCAAACTTTATAGGATTCCTAGATGACAGTCATGCACATCTGCCAATGATGCTGTTATCTCCCACGGATAGTGTCAAATTTATATTAATTTGTGAAAAAGAACATCTGTACCCAGTTTTTCAAAATTGAAAATCTCAAAAAGTAGTTAGATCAAATCATTTCTGATCAGTTGAGTCTATCAGAAATTGTATTGCATTTATTTATCGCTTAATACAGAACTTTCCTTTAGCTAAGATTTAAAAGCTTGTTAGTGTTTTCACTTGTGCACTTATTATTAGTGTTATTTATTACTGGATTAGATCAGCAGATAATTTTTGAGCTACAGCTGATGGGCGGCAGGATATAGTGCCCAGCATGCATGCAATGAGACATTGCAGCAAATAACTGTTTCATGCAAAGTGTGAAACGACACAATATAGCATTTGTTTAAACTACTATGAAATTTATTTAAGATGGCAAAAAAAATGACTCCTTTAGGTTTGAATACAGACAACTGAACTTCCCCCTTTTTTTTTTTTTTTGTTCTTCAATATATTTCACCTCTCAACCAAAACGCTTCTTTAGTTCCTTTTGGTTAAGACATGAAACTTTCTCTTCCAGTTTACTCAACTTTTAGGATTGCCATGGCCTGGGTGACTGGGAATCTATGCCAAATATTTGCTTGTCTCTTCACATACTGTGCAGTTGTTTGATCAGCTCAGCTATTTTCTGATTCCCCAAACTGACGGCTGCCTACTGCAAACCTCAAAAAATGACTTGTTACCAGGATGACAAGAGGTGGATGGGTTGTCTCTGCAGAACCAAGGTATACTATCAACTTTTTTGTAGAGTTAAATCAAGTTAGTTTGCATTTAAATCTAATTCATTCCATTTTTAATTCAGCATTATTGTGTTTATAAATGCCCATTTGGAAAATAAAATAAAGTATAACTGAAACTATATAATAGAAGTTTAAAATATACTGAATTTATATAGGACATTTCCTGGAAGGTATTTTGGTGAAAATCAGCATCATAAAACATGTTATCTCCTTGGCTGGAGGCCTAAGCTTTGTGCAGACAGGTGATAAGATCCATGTAGCATCAATGAATGGCACTGACTGAGTCAGATACTCAAGGATGAGGTAAAGGGACAAATATGAAAGCTAGCACACACCAAGGTTTTTGCACATACGCACACAAACTGAAAAACTGTGACTCTCTGATTCACACATGCAGACAGAGACATGCTCACAGACTGCCACACAACGCTGATAAAGGCCTCCCAAGGCTCCAGTGAGAAAGACAAGAGAATTAATACACTCCCCACTGAGATCACACCCGGCAGCAGAAGCAGCCACATCAGGGTTTTAATCAGTGTGTTTTACGGTGAGTCAGAACACAGGGAAAAGACAGCATGCTCCTAAGCTGCCGTCCTCTGCTTCCTCAAATTTATGACTTTTTAAGTAACTTCAGTGTTGATTCAGTGGTAGAAAAAGGGTAAGTATAGAAGCACTGTGAAGCATCTACTGCAAACACTGGATTAATCTTTACCAAATATTTTCACATGCTAAATCTGAGCTTTGACACATTCTTGGTTTTTCAAGCACATTTTACAGACAAGTCTCTCTCACAATGGTCATGAACTCTGGATCACTGAATCATTTAATTTCTAAAGCAATGATGAAAGACTGGATGATTGGAGTATTTTGAGTAATATAGTATATTTATATTGCATACTCGAAGAAAAAGTGATAAAATACAAACAACTTACATACAGATGAATCAGTTGCTAACTATTGAAAAGACTTGCACCTCAGTCCTGACCTCACTTCTCTTTCACACAGAGTAACACAAGGGCAGATGTTGTTGGCTTTAGCTATCGCAGAGGGAAAAACCAGTGAGGATCTAAAAGTATTCCACCCTCTGGAGCTGAGATGACTGATATTGGAAAGTGCACTCATCTAAAGATAAACCTTTTGCTTTTTTTAAACCTTCCACTTTGCCAGACAGAAGCACAGAAGAAGCAAACAGAGCAAGAGAAGCAGAAAGATTGGCACGACTCTTCTCACAACAGAAGCAACATTTTTTTTTTATCAGGGTCACTTTGGTCACGTCTCTGTAGATTAACAACCACCTCTCTATATGCATGTGCGCCATATCCATTTATGTATTTTATCCTCTGAATGTCTTGATCTGCCATGATTTCACAGAGTTTTTCAATGAGATAATGCACAGGTGCATACAGACAGGCTGTGTGTGCTATCAAATATTCATACATAAGTACTCAGAACTCTGAAGAGAAAAAAAAGCCCCCAAGGAATAACAGCAAAGTAGAATAAGAGAGTTGGGGTGAATAACAGAGGAGCAGCGGAAAGAAGACAGGGAATTTTATTTATGGTAGTACAAAAAAAGAAAAAAGAAAAGGATGGCTTGACATGCCATCTTTGTTTAAGATAAACAACGATTAATATCAACTTTCAATTTCTTTGATCAGAAACTTTCCCTCCATAGTACTGCACGGTATGATCCAAATATTTATTTGCTATATTACAGCTACACTTTTAGGTTTTTTTTTTTTTTTTTTTCTGTGCATGTTCTTGAAGTGGGTTGGAGCCATCTGTTTCCTGATTCTGATCACTTTCATCTAAATACCTCACAATTGTAATCTGTCTCTTAAAGGAAGAAGATGCTGATGACAATAGGGAAGAGCCACAGAACAGGATACTATAGATTTGGCTCTCGATTTTGTCTCCCCTAAAAAGATGACAAATCAGACCATTGACAAATTTGGGCCCAATCTCATTCATCTGTTTGGCCCCTTCCTCTACCCCTAATGTCTTAAAACAACATGTAGGGGGGAAAATATTCCCCTAGGAAACGAAATACCCCTAGTTTACTCTTATACATCGTCAGAAGTTGTTGCTAGTTGCTAAATCAGACAAATCTGACGAACCAAATGACAACAATCTGATGACAACAAAGATGTCTAGACCTTATCGTTTCAATTGCCTGGGCCGTGCGTATATTTTTGTATTTGTCTTCAATAAGAAGAAAAAACTAAATAAAGCATTATGTTTTGTTATAATGTTACAATACATATTCAGGAGGCTATGCTGTTGAACTTCAGTGAAATTAGCAAATTAGCTAATGTTAATGCTAATGAACATCATTGATGAGTGGTTAGCAGTTAGCGGTTAGCGCAGGGCTAAGGGGTAGAAATGTACAAATCATGACAGTTATTCAGCAGCTAAAACTCCAGTAAGCTAGAAAGAAATATTCAGTGATAAAGACTGCTATTCGCTGATGTTGTCTGCTACAGTTTCTTTTATAAGTCTTGATAACTATTTATAGAAAGTCACATTTGTTTAGGCAGAAAACACATTACCGAATAGTCAGCCAACTTAGCGATTTTGTCACTATATTAAGCGAACTTTCAGACCCCTCTAGCGACTTTTTTTTTTTGTTTGTTTTTTTAAAAAAGCGACTAGCCACAAATCTACCAACTTTTTCTTGTATTTTTGGAGACTGACATAAAGAACGTAGTTTACTTGGTCTTCTCGGAGCAGCAGCTGCCAGCTGTATTCAGAGCAGACAACGTTCACCTCTGTTCCATGACCAAGCTAAAAATAAAACGTACAAAGCTGCTGCTGGATGATCTTGCGCTGGCTTAGTGTCAGAGTAATGTCTATTAGGAAAGAGTGTGGACAAAAATATTTAAAAAGTGTTGCGACTTGTAAGAACCCATAAGCCCTGACATGGTATAAGCAATAGATGGATGGATTTATATGAACCAAATATCAACTCTTTGTCCAGGCTGTACATAAGCCATAAGTGGATATATTTGGACAAGAATATTGGGCTGGTCAGTGAATCTTTGACACTCAAGATCTTTTTGACTATGGAATAATTTAAAAAATGGCTATCAGAATGCTGATCACAAGGGATGAACGCAATAATAACATCATGATATTGTGTGTAAATGCCAATAATTTAGGATTTAATGAGAAACGGTGATGCATTTTGAAACGAAGCCTATTGGATCAATCCATTCATCCATGGAGGTGTAACTGAGGAGTTCACAAGTCAGCTGAGAGAAATAATCTCTCCAGCAAGTCATGGGTCTGCCCCTACGTTTCTTTTGAGTGGAACATGCAAAAAAATTCAAATTAAAATTTGTATAAGAGCAAGCTAATACATCACTTCCATGCAAACCGTTTAAACGTGAACATGTGAGAGTCAAAATAAATCTCTACAATCTGTGCTACACTAAACCATGAAATGCCACAAACCCTGCATTCTGTGACCAAGGACACTCACTGAGGAGGGAGACAACAGCAGCAGTCGTGCAGACTTTACACATTTTTCCCTACACAAGTGAAATGTGTTTTGGATCTAGTTTCCAACAGCACTTAGAAATGTAATTAAAACCCACTGTGAGTTAGGTTCCCCATCCAATCAGCTTGCTTGAAGAAGTCTCAAATATCTTGTGGAATTTTACCTGAAACTTCCCAAACTCCCTCTCCCAGCATCCTTTCTGTCACGCCTTCCAGTCCTCCTCTGGCTCCTTTGCTGCCTTGCGTCTCCAAGTCTTCCTCCTGCCTTCAGTCTATCCCTTGTGTCTTCAACTATCTGCTTCTCCCACACATTTTGGGATGAGCAGTGTGTCCTCCTGTTAGAGCGCTGCCTGAGACAGGTGTCAGCTACAATCTCAGCTGCTGCTCTCTGCAGGGAGACGCTGCCCGTGCTGCTCGGCACTGCTGGAGCGATTACAAAAGATAGGTCCCAAGGTCAACAGAGCTGTCAGGCTGAGCTCCAAACTCCACAACTCCCACTCCCCCCCGTGGCATGGACGATAAGGAACACAGGCGCAGGTGTTAATCGAGGGCGCTGCATTGCATAAAGTCACTGATACACTCTTGCATACAGTGGATTTCCATCTCTCTTATTTATGCTAATGCTCTTTCATTTTCTCTTTAAATGGCTTTCCTTTGGCACTAGCAGAGTGCTGGAATATTGTGAGGGTTTGTTCCTCATAAACATTTTATGGATGCAATAGTAAAAGGCTAAATAACATATCCAATTCTGTGCCTTTCATAAGAGGTGGCATTTGGCTCTGGGTGAGTCTGTTTAACAGTTAAACACATCTGTGTTTAAATTGTCAACGAGAAAAGGCTTCACAAGGAGCGCCAGGTGGAGAGATTGGGAGAAAATTGCAAACAGGGGGAAGGGGAGACATTTTTTGGGGATTTGTTAGCAGTCTACAGGGAGACATCGGCATGTACATACTTCCCTTGATATATCTGTTTATTTGCACAGCACATCTAAACAAAAGAGTGAACAGGGAGGCCACTTCAGCCTGACAAAGGTCACATTTCCTAACTCAGGAAAACTCCTTCCTGGCCAGCCGGAGTGTTGCTGTAGGATTAAGTCCACCACAGCAAAGGTGCAGACATTTGTGTTGGTTTAATCATGACACACACACACACACACAGCAAGAAGAGAGCTGTTTCAAGCTGCATCCAGTTGCTTTACTAATTAAAGAATAATTTAAGTATTTGCTACAATCATCGACGCATACAACTTTAAATATATTTTTTTTGTACCCACAGACTGCAAAACAGCCCCATTTTGACAAATGTTGAAACTAAAACAAAACCTTTAACCATTCTCCACTTAAAGGAACAAAAGCACCCCTGCCTACACGAAGGCAAACACCACTCCAAATAAATTGCAGTAGGCAAAGTACTACCATTAATCAGCCATGCTTGTAGCTCAGAATGAGTGGTAGCCGGCGCTAACTTGTCAAGGGCCTTTACATTTACCATTCACTTTTACACCTCAAAGACAGATTCCAAGTTTCCAAGAATAAAGCAGCCTATTAATCCAGCAGTCAATCTGTACACCTGCAGAGAGAGATGGAGGGGGGGCATGTGCAGAAAGTTATCAACCTTTAAGTGTTTGAAGTGCTTTTTCATACATTGGGGGAGGCTCCAGTGAATACTAAAAAGAGCTTCTCACAGTTGTACGAAATCTGTGTTTGAATAACTTTGAATATAATGCAAATAATATCCATAAAGAGCACCAGAGGAAAGGCAAATGATTCATGCAGATGTGGTACATGTAACATCACAAGGCTAAATGTAGCTCACTCAGGGGGCTGTGCCTCTAAAAGTGGGCTCTGGGGCAGTTAAAGGAGCAGAAACTATGAAGGATGCTCCACTTAAGGAGGGTTTTACAATGACGAGTTGTAGCTACTATATATTTTATAGTAGTAGAGATTCAAATATTTATAATTTCTCCTTACGTTAAGGCTTCTTCTCTCCTGCTATGTGAAAAGAGGCTGGAACATGAGGAGAACATGATGTGTCCTGTTGTAGCTTTACTTCTTTTTCAAATATAAAACTAATCAAATATAAACTATTGATAAGTGCAGATACCAGGTCTGCATTATTCTGGATATGAGGCCAGAAAAGGCTGGAAATAATCAGTAAATTACATGTAGTGAATAAATAGACAGTAATTTAGATCTAAAAGGCCTTTTCCTTCTTGAAATCTTGTACATTTAGACATGTGGATGTAACTGTAATATTTGTATTGACTTACCTTAGATTCAGTTTGTTGTTATTGTTTTACATCTTCATCTTTATGCTGCTAAATTCATGTAAAAGCGTTCTTCAACTCTCTGACGTTACCTGATTAAAATAAGATCTAATTATTCTTCTCCTTGTTTCACTGCTGATTGCAGTAAACATGGGGTCATTTTTTTTAATTAACTTGTCCCAAAAAAATCCAAAAGCTGCTAATTCATTTTTCTTCTCTAATTAATGAACCAATCAATCTTTAACTGGCAAATATGAGACTGATATCAGACTGAATGTGTATTACATTCACTTTATAATGAAAATATAATGGGCCATGTTTTATTCTGCCTATGTTGTCCCTGAGCTGCAGCCAGATTCAGCTGAGGTCTTGAAAGGGATTATTAAGAAAATACAAAAATAAAAAAAAATAAATAAAAAAATAAATAAATAAATAAAATGTGTAACATTTTTAAATAAAAACTTATATTTTATATATTTTTTTATATATATTGACAATATTTTTCAGAGCCTAATGCTTCATTCATTCATTTTGCCTAAAAGTTCATATTGTGTATTCTTTGCATGTGATCTAATGACATGAGACAGAAATTTTCTGAACTTACATCAACATTTTTACCATATGGCGCATTATATCTGCATGTTTACCTCATTTGTGCCTTTTTCCTTTTACCCAGAATAAAAAAAGAATAAAAAAAAAAACTATTGCCCATCAGTAGTTACAAGACTACTGATTGTTTACTTGCTGTGTAAAACTAACCAGCCATAGAATTTATTATCTAAAAACAGCAACTAATCAGCTTAAATAAGCAGTTAATCTCTCACTAATGACAACAAATTGAGTCAATTTTCTATTTTCCCTCTGCTACGTTAATTTTTTTTTTTTAATGAAAATGGATTATTTGGTCTGAGATTTTGCTAATTTGGTCTATTTTCTTGATAAATTTATTGATTTCCTTCCCCTGTGCTCATGTCCTTATCCCCTTATTTTTTTCTGCCTTTTTGTCAAGATTAGTTCTTTTTGATAAAGGAAGGATTTCAGTTGTCATGGCAAGTGCTCTGAGTTGAAAAGTGTTGAGTTAAATGACCTGATTACCTTTCTGATATCCAGATGAATGTTTAAAACATAGACCATCCAATATATTGCATGATTTTGTTTATTTCTGTTTTTCCTGTGACGTATCCTCTGTAAACTTGGATAACTGACTCACTGGTGCATATTGTCAAAGCTGGTTAAACTTGAGCTTGTGGAATCAGTTAACTTTAGATGTTCTAGCCCACTCACTGGTATTTAAAGCCTCCTGGGTCCTCGGGAGCTCTTAAAAGACCCCTCATTCAATTTCCATCCTCTATAAGAATCTGACATGAAACCATCCCCTTACTTCTCACCATTAATGCGTGTTCATATACGTGCTCATACATTAATGAAAAAAATAAATAAATAAAAACAGGGCTCGTGTGCAGGCTGAAAATGACATTTAACTCTTGGTCTCTTCATTGATGTTACTTACAGGGAAATTGTTCTGTTGGGTAAGAAGCTGGGCGGCAGGGTGTCCATCAGGTCCAGATCATCACAGACCACTTTGACTCGGACGTGCTGTCTGCTCAGCTCTTTGGACCTCTCAGCCGAGCAGTGACAGCTGTCAACGATCAGATCCGGACAGTTTCTGCTGCTCAGACTCGACTCCCACAGCAGAGCTGTTAGACAAAGTAAACTCACAGCTCCCATCGTGGAAATAATACACGCTGTTTCAGGTTATGTCATCCCAGCCTCTGTGACAAGTCGGGACCATCTCACATTGCCTTCCGTTACAAAAAGAAAAGAAAACAAAGAAAACAAACAAACAAACAAACAAAAAAAAACAAAAAACAGCGAAGGAGCGAGTCCAAGTCTGAATATCAGGCGTTTACACTTTCCGCGCTACGTTTGCCTTTAAAACCATGACTAAAGTTCATTATCACGTGTGTGAGCGGCTGTATCCTCCCCATGTCGTCTCAGCTCCTCCAAACTATCCCGCCGAGCAACTGCATGCGTAAATAAAAACTTTTACAATGAGTCGACACCAAAGTTCCGAGCAAGGTTGTGTGACGCGTCATTGAGCCCAGATCAGCAAGTAAAAACCCTCCCTTCATTTTCCAGTTAAAAGCCTTTCTCCATATGAATGACTGCACGCGGGGCTGTCATTCACTGTCATCGTGCACTTTGTGCGCCCTTGGCCTTGTTGCGCATGTAGTGTCCGGATAGTCCCTCCCCGCTGAGTTCAGACAGGCTCCAGAGAGAGCTGAACTTTCTAAACTTCTCAGGGCTGAGGCCATAGACAAACATTTAATGACATGTGATGTCTCTAAATTATACTTCTTTTTCTTTCGCCTGTTATTTCACCCAGAAAAACAGGAAGAGGGAATAAACTGTTACTAAAGGATGAAAACCCATTGCACTATCTTTGCCACAACCAAGTCCCTGAGACCAGTGATTTTCTCAAACACAGATGATTGTGATGAAACCATAAATGTTTGTTATAGTCTCTTCAGCAACTCTGGGACAGCTGAAAATGAACCGTTTACGTTTCTCATAGTCTGCAGCCACTCAAGCTAAAAAATAGTTTTTAAACCCTGTAAAAATCTTGAGATGCTCCTTATTTTTTTATAACGAACAGGAAATGGGTGCAGCAGTTTATTGAAAGGTACAAACATAAATGCAAACACGGCTCAAAAGGAGCTTAAAAGTCAGTATTTCTCTGAGTACCCTTATGCAGCAGCACAGCAGGTACCTTCTTAGACTAACTTTCTTTTCCAGGCTTCTGTCACTCATTTTTTTGTTACGTTCTTGTGCCTTTTGGCATACCTTAACCTTTTCTCCCTGTTTTCCTTACTTAAATAATGGCTTCTTGATCCCAGGGAGACCATTTCTGACAAGGCTTCTGGCAACAATAGATGGATCAGTTGACGGACTATGCATCTCTAAGGTCATGTATCAGGTCTTTGCAGTATTTTCCTTTTCTTGTTTTCTTAGAGTTTTTCTTTAGGACATCACTTTCCGATACTGTTTTTCTGTTGTAGATAGATTTCTTTTAGACAAGATTCTTCTTCCTCAGTTGTCCAGTTTCCTTATTTCTTCTTCAGGACACATTGCACATCAGGCTGAAATATGCTGGGTTTTCAACTAATAACCCTTTTGGAAAAAAGCATCATCTTTCACTATGTCAAACTGTGTTATCTTGGCATTTTTCATAGATGCAACTGAAGAAATGACCAATATAAAGGCGCTAGTGAAAAAGCGGCTAAACACAAGTCGTCTCTTATGTGACCACACTATTAATCCCTTGAGTTAAATGCTTTTAAAAAATAATTTTTGGATGCCAAGTGTTTAACCTCTTAAAAACACGGATTCCTTATAAATGGTTAGATAAAAACTCTTAAAGACCCTCAGAAAACTCTGGCTCATGGAATGACTTCAGACTTTTGCATACTGCTGCATATGTGCGATCAGGCATAACGATCATCTTATATTCACATAAATTGTTCTTCACATTCCCTAAAACGTTTGCATGCTTTTGGATATATATTTCCCTCCGAGTAAGACCATTTTTTTATGCTCAGCAGCTGTGCTGTTAATGTGCTCAGATCCATAATGCAAGGCTTTGATTAGCTGCTGCTATCATTGAGTATTTTACAAGCAAAGGACACGCTTGTAAACCTGACATTCATTTCAATTAATGAATATAATATAAAAGAGCAATACGAGTTGGCAGTAGACCAGCTTGAACCAATAACACAATATTAGACTTATGGGCATGATTAATGATTTTTTTCCTGCTTTTTATATAGCTAGATAAAATGCTTTTGTTGTTTTACTGTCTGTTCATTGCCAGAGAAAGAAAATATGACTTGAAGGTTAATGTATCTGCCTAAGCAGCATTTTATCTGTTATTAACTCTGTTTGTTAAAATCCAGCCCAGTTTGAGCTGCTTGATGCTTTAGAAAACATATAACAACAACTGGGATTATCATCTATCCCATAATCCAACTTTATACACATTCCCATCAGAGGATGAGGAGTTTGCGCAGCCTGAAGAAAGTGAAATCTGGTGACATCTATCTTATCTGTTGATGGTGCATCATCTGTGCGAAGGGTTTGCTCCCTCAGAAAACAAGCTGAGACAGCTGGCTGGTTGGTTTCCCCTGGGCCAGGGTGAGGTGCTTCCCTTGTGTGTGAGCAGCACTCTGCTGAAATCCTCCCTTACTATCCACATTGTCTCCAACGCAGGCCCAAGAGCCCAAAGCAGGATTTGAAGCCTCTCCCAGTGACCCCGCAAGCAGCCCGTGTTTCCTATTCTCCTGTCTGACAGTTAAACACACTCCTTTCTCACTATAGGAACAGACATCACAGGGCAGGACACATCCCTCCCCTCTGTGTTTATCCACATATGGAGGCCTTTTTTCCCCTTATTGTGCTCCCACGACGCTCCCTCAGACTGTCAGTCATGCTTGTTTACACAGATGTATATTTATCTTTTACCTTGTAAGTGCGTGGGAGGATCATCCAGCCAGCTGACCCCTGGGAAGCCTCAAGGAAAAGTCACCCGATGTGGCTGACATCACTATTTGAAATGATCCATCTTTTATGGACCTTACTGAAACATTTCTTTCTTGGACACGAGCCACAGCTGTTCACTGAGCTACTTGTACGCTCTTAATGAAAAACAGACCCGTGCACACGAGCCGGTTCTGTAAAGGTTTTCTGTCTGGTAGGGGCTGTCTTTTCACACACAGCAGCCTGCTTTAAATTTGGATCACTAATCAGCACAAACAACATTATTCGAACAATAAAAAGAACTTGGTATTGGTTGAGATTATCATGAAAACATTTCCAGATTGAAATGTCAACTGAAAATAAAGCCTCATCAAAGCGCTGTTGAGGGATGGAGTCAGTTGAACAGATGCACTGCAGAGTGTGCTCCTTCTCTAACATTAGAGCTCTCCATTATTACTCAGTGACAGAGATGAATAGGCCACGGCCGCCGGCCATCACCGTCCTCACTAAATATTTACCTGCTTTCCTTTCAGGGGCCAGACTACAGCAGAAAAACAGACTCATTATGACTCCATGACTTCTGGGAAGGAAGCCCTTGGCAGATTAACTTACTCTAGTTTTATTGAGTTACGGATGGGGTGTAAAAGAAGCTGAGAGCTGTTGTTTTGGCTTTTGGCAAATGGGACAGGTGGTTTGTGGCTTTGTAGCTCAATCATTAATACTTGTGTTATCTGAAGGGTGTGAAATTGTAAAAAAAGATACCATAATACTCCCTCTGTGTCTTGGCCTGGAGAAAGACAGCTGAGTTTGGAAGGTCCGTATGTTTGTCAAATAAATAAAACAGTCCTGCATCTGAGTGCTTAGCAATAACCTTCGTATGATTTACAGAATAAACCTATGAGGCCTGTATTCAGGGTCATACTGAGGATTTTTAGTGCTGAGGTCGCCTACATTTAATCAAACTATCCAACAAAAGTATATCTACAATGACCATGTCCCATTTTATATTTAGGATCCGAGCCTTACGAAGTATGGAAGGACCCTATTGTTCCTGAAATGTTTATTCTCCTCCTTCTAAGCGCTTCGACCCCAAATATGACCCCCTAAACACCCATGAAAAGTTGTGAAATTTGGCACACACCTCAAGCCCGGCGAAAATTGCAATATTCTAAGGTCCGCATACACTTCAATGCAAAATTGGCTCAACAGAGCCACCTAGACACCATAAGAATGCCCAAATGAATGGGGCCCCGAAAGTCTACTTCGACATAGGAACACGAAACATGGACACACACGTGTAACACCCCAAGCCGACCA
>CM047990.1:7576312-7588594 GCA_026261665.1 Melanotaenia duboulayi | reverse complement strand
TGCCCTCGTCATAACTCAGCCCCTATGTGGTTTAATGACCTGTTTATTGGAAAAATAGCTTACAGCTGCTGCTGCTATAGGAATTGTAGCACTTTTCAATGGGTTGTAAGGATGGGATCTAATCACTGAATGTGAACTTATGTATGTTAACTTTCACAAGTGTGTAAACAAGTAGACCTAAGCATGTCCCTTCATTCTAACCGTTGCCATGTAGAGAAAGAAATTTATCACATTTCCTTTGTCCTCTTCGTGAAGGTTTGTGACCATATGAACAGTAGCAGATGTGGAAAGTGAACATTATAATTTAAGAACATATGAAGATGTCCACATGCTGATTAACTGAAACTGGAAACTAAAACATACGATAATATTAGGAAACAAAAACTCCATCCATTTACTTTGTGCAGTCTACCAGCCTCAGGGCTTGATACTACGGCTACACTTAACAGCTGGTTCAGTGTTTATGGAGTTAATTACTTTACCATCATTCCTCCAAACAGACTTCTGGTCAATGTGGTCTAACAGCTCAATCTTTTTTTTCATCATGGCCATAAAACTCTCCTACAAGAGGCTCTTTCTTTTTTCCTGTGGTCAGCTTCAAACTTTAAAGGTGTTGATTTTGGAGCAGGGTTATCTCTGGATAGTAGCCTCTCAGGCCGTGGAGATGTACACCAATCAGATACAAGACTGCAACTACTGTCAGACAACCCGAGCAACACTGGTCTTCCTGTTACTGATCAATGTTTGGCTGGGAAAACCTGCAGCCTTTTGTTCACAGACAAGTCGCACGCCACACAGCAGTGTTCCACAGCAGCAGGTCAAACGTAGGCCTTGCAGAAGCTGCTTAATAAGGAACCAAGAGCACAATTAAGACTCTAAGGTGCTCACCCAGCTTCCAAACTTCCTAAATTAATCTGATGGGATCTGATAGTATCTGTGGGAACAAGTCTAGTTCATCAAGGACCTGTTACTAACATTCCAGTACCAGACCCTCCAGGCTTGTGCCTTGGTGGTTCCTTACCCCAGTATACATATTCTATGTCACTGAGACATCGAATTCTTCTACATCTGGGTGTAGTCGTCTCACTATCTCAATGTTTTTAACATGAAATTGTGCTGAGGTACATTCATATTGGAATCTGCAGCTTTTTAAAAAGGAAAAGAAAAAGAAAATAAATTACTCCAAGAGACATTCTTGAATTTGTGGATATGTATAATCCTCTTGTTTTATGTCTCCTTGGAAGTTTCCGCTTAACTTTCTCATGAGTTTAGTCACACAAACTAATTTTTTGTTTCAGAAAAAGAGGCTACAAGTAGCAATCATCATCAAAATGTCAACAGACGTTGGCTATGATACACACACACACACACATGCACACACACACACACACATATATATAGGATAATGGTAATTCTGTTTTTTCTTTCACAGATTTTGAACATGTTACTGAGTCCACTGCTGGGCTCATCATAGAATCCTTTCACACATAAGAGATGAAGAGCACGAATAGTATTTCATCTGCCAAGTGAATTTATTTGTATTTTGTTAGAAAGAAAAAGTTTTAGGACACACATTTTCAGTACATGTTCAGCTTGGTGGAAAACTTGTATTTTAGTTTTTAACTACAAATTATATTAATTATTCAGTGACAGTTTAATGCATTAGCATTTAACCTGACAAACAAAATAATGTTTCATCACCTAAAAAAAAGAACAATGCAAGTGTTTGTAGATTGTAGTGGTTTTCCAGATATTTCTTCCTTTTTTCTGCCCTTGTCTGTCAGGTGATACATATTCAGCTTTATCAGCGTCTGGTTTTCCTGCATCCTCAGATGCTTCACAATCTTTGTCTTTATAGTCACAACTATTACCTTCATCCAAACTTTCTTTTCTCACCACTATTATCCTAACTGACTCAGATGGTCTAATAACATCAATTAATTAATATTTTGGGGGTATTCAGTTATGGTCAAGCTAAATATTCAACAAACAAATATTCAAAGAAACTTGATGTTTGATATTTACTGTCATGAAACAAATAGAAGCCTATTTGTTCCAGATTGTACATGCCCCCAAAACCCAAGACTAACATGAATACCTGAAACAACCATAAGTGGCAAATTTCACAGCCACAGTAGGTTAAACAGGAGGGTGACCAAAACAAAAAATAATAAATAGAAAAAAGGAAAACAATTAAGAGCAAAACAAGAAACACCCTCCCAGTGACACTGGTTACATTTCGAAGATCTATCATTCATTACAAATAACTTGAATTGTTAGTAAAATATAACCAGTGATGTTGGGACAGATGCTTGATCATTATTTCTGGTCAAAATAAAACCAATACTTGTAAAATGTAACAATAATGTTACTAAGATGTCATTTGATATTAAGAAAATATATACCTTCAAAGACATCGACTAGAAAGCGATTTCAATGACTCGTTGGCCATGTTTGGCATTCCATTAGCAATCTTGGTTTTGAGAAATTTTTCGGTACCCTTACACTGATTGGTCAGTAGGGGATGACTAACTAATTTCCACTGAAGTGGCTCATGTACAAGAATATCATCCATGCCTGTTTAGGACTGTTCTCCTTGTCATTATGTGTGAAAGGGTTACGTTGCCAGTAGTATTAAGTATTTAAATTGGTGTTTCCATCCATCCGTCCGTCCATCCATCCATCCATCCGACCGACGGTCCGTCTGTCCATCCATCCATCCATCCATCCATCCATCCATCCATCCATCCATCCATCCATTTCCAGCAGAGAAGCCCAGACTTTTCTTTCCTCTCCCTCTTCTTTCAGCTCATCTAGTGAAATCCGAAGGCATTCCCAGGCCAGCCGAGAGACATAGTCTCTTCAGCATGTCTGTTATGTTCCCCTCCTGGATGCCAGTCCAGAAGGCATCCTAACTAGATGCCTGAGCCCCTTCATCTGACTTCTCTTGATGCTTGGCTCCTAGATGATCCAGTTTCACAAAGGTAGAGCTCAGACACCCTGTGGAGGACAGTTTTTGGTATTTCTTTCATATATTTGGGTATGTTTTAAAAACAAAATGTGATACAGTCTTTTCACCCAGTTTTGATTTTATCATCAGATATCGAATCAGCCAATAGATCAGTACAAATACAAAAAGAATCATCTTTAGCATGTCTATGTGTGCCTGTGGAAATGTGAAGAAATGTGAGTGGGCACTGGGCACCTGTGACATGTTGTGTTGTGACACAACTAGTAGCAACATGAGCCCATGGGTGTTTTAAGGATTTTGGTCAAGAAAAGTCAAGTCAAATCAATCAGACTTGTTTCCCATAAGGACTCATAAGGAATTTGTAAATGGTTTCATCACCTTAACGAAAACAAAAAGGAAATGTGTTGCGCATACTTGAGTGCATGTGAAAGATTTCTTATTCTGATGCCCTGTAAACTACCAAGTAATGATGCTAATTCCAACAAGAGGCCTACAGCAGAAGTACAAAACAGTATAAAAGAGTAATTACGTGTTATGAACTCAACGATCTGGCTACTTTTCAAGGTGAAAAAGGCCCTGGGATGAATGTACCACCAATAAAATAGAGCCTGACAATAATAAGGTGCCAAGAGGATTTGGGAAACTGGTGCTACTTTTAAATTGAGAACGGAGGATGTTGTGGCGTGAGCTGGCATGTTAGTGCTCCAGCGACTGGGTGGACCCACTGACCACCAACCACCACGTTACGGCACAAAGACTTCAGTAAAAGTTTGGAGCATGTGTAATGATCTAAACAGAGACTGTAATGAATCTTTTATGAGAGTGTGGATTTGTTTTAGCCTCCACTGCCTCCCTTCCATTTTCCCTCGTCTGAGAATACAGCCATATCACAAACCAGATGAGATGCAGCTGTTTTCAGCTCATTTACAAACTGGTCACATGACAGCTTCTTGTTTTCAAGGGCGACAGCAGACAAACAGGAGTGTACACTCATCTGTTAATCACTGTTTTCCCTTGAGTCTCATAAATGTGCCGTACAGAGACGCCGCTCTTGTTTTCACATCTCAATATGATCATCCCGATATTTCATCAGTCCACTCATTTGTCATCATTAGCACTGATGGAAGTCGCTCTGCTCCCATCTGCCAATTCTCAACACCAAGTCCTAATGGGTCAGATACGATGCAGCTTTTATTCTGAGACGGGGGCAGGATATGTCCAGCTGGTGCAGCACTGAACCCAGCTTTATAAGTATTCCTGCCTGCCTCCATTATCTAGGCTGCGTGAGCAGGGACCCAATGAGGAAATGAGGCTCCATGTGAAGGTTTCCTTGCAGAGAAGGAGGAGGGGGGATAGCACTGTGAGGAAAAAAAAAAGGAAAGTAAGCAAAAAGAACATCTTCAACACATCCTTTCTATTATGTCTTCAGTCTTATAACAAATATTTTAGTTCTAACATATAAGAAAACTCTGAACACCTTTGAGCTTTTTAAAAAATATTTCAAAACATGCTGATTCTGAGGAGGTATGCCTTTCTGTGTCTTCTCGGCTTTAGAAAAACAGATTTATTTCTGGGGACATTTCTTTAAAGCTATTGCAAAATGAAAATGAGCCTTTTTCTTGTCGCTTGAGGTTTCTTTCACAGAGCTGGGCATGGGCTGCAAGCCACAAACAGTCCCACTAGTGAGATCTAATTCTGGATATGGGAATTAAGTGACAGTAGTGTGTCCTGTTTGGAGAAAGCAGTAAGGATCGGTTTCATGGATGGCTTCTATGGCTGTCCCCTTTACAATGAACAAAAGATAGAAAACTACATGTTTCATGTGAACATACAGTTCTAAATTTCCAGTCTGGACATGTTTCAAACAAAGATGCATTGTGTAAAGATAAAATATGAATCCAAAAACGGCCCTAAAGGGTGGCTTTTATGCGAACACTACCGTCAATGGCTATAAACTTAGAATAGCAAGGGTTAACAAGCAGGGCTCCCATATCCTGCCCTATCATGCCCCTTTCTATAGAATAATTGCTACTTGTTCTCTGTGGTGCGATAGGTCATCTTAGAGCTGAAGCTCTCCCACGGCAGATATTTCACGCCTGTCAGTGGATCTCTCTTTATCTCTCTGTCTTCTCCACTATTAAAAAGACACGCTTTAGTTCGTCGTGGAGATGTCTTCTTTATGACTGAGAGTAGCTTACAGTAGGACACTTAGGAGCAAATGAGGCCCGACTCCATCCTTGCTGCAAGACAGCCTGCTTTCTTTTTTTAACCATCCTTAATTCATTGCAAATCTACTCATCCTTGACATGGCCTTCAAGCACATCTCTTTCTGTTTCCTGGCTGCATCAGAGTAGATGGATTGGAGGAAATCAAGAAAGCATATGTTGCCAGCCACAGAAACCGCCTGCTAAACCCTGCCTCACCAAAGGTTGGTTTGTCAGAGGAGAGCGAGAGAAAATCAACTCTGAACTTTTTAATAACAGATTCTCATCAGGGCTTTGTGGTCAGGATCCTTTGATGGCCTTCCCCCTCCCCACCTGCATCACTGCCTTCACACTTTTGAGGACCCCTAAGTCTGCCATCGAAAGCCCAAAACCCCGAGCTTGAAACTCTTTCAAAGCCAGTTCTTTGGCTCCTGTGATTCAGCTCCCCACAGAATGTTCCACTGTCTCTCTGCCACAGCTAAAGAGGATGCAGCAGCCCTGCAGGCACAAGGAGCTGGACCATGTCTGGCATCACCAAAAGCAAAAAGACATGAAAGATGCATTTCTAGATGAATTTCAGTAGTGGATGGATGTATTTGAGAGCTAAGTTTTGTTAAATCTGAGTCCTTCAGTGGAAAAATCTGTCCTTGAGTTTGAGTCATTCCTCTGCAAGGTCTTGTGTATATTATCTGAGAGAAACAGTGACACAACATATTACATTGTGCCATTATTTAACAAAACTCAGCCTAAAAAGTGTGTAGAAAATAAATAAATAGCTTGTGGAACCACATTTAGGATAAATATGTTCACGTAATCATTGTATGTTATCAGCTTATCATATCTTCTGACTTATTCTCTTCTTTGCACTGTTGCTTCAGCTCATTGAGGGTTGCAGGCATTCACATGTGCAGCTCTCTTCACATCCCACCACAGCATTTCAATTAGTTGAGTTCTGGCTTTAAACTAGGTCATTGCAACATCATTATTTTTGTTTCACTCGTTCTTTTGTAGATGTGCTGCTGTGTTTGGAATCCTTGTCCTGTTACGTGATCTAGTTTTAGCCTAATCTTTAGCTATTAAACAGACTTTTATATTTGACTCTGGAATACTTTGGTATTCAAAGAAGTTTGTTGACAATCCAGTGACTTCAAGCTATCCAGATCCTGAGGCTCCAGAACAAGCCCTGACCATCAACCCTCCACTATTGTGCTTAAGAGTTGTTATGAGGTGCTTGTGTTGATATGTTATGTTTAGTTTTCTTAAAATGTTGTGCTGTGCATTATGAAACATCTGCACTTTATCTGAAGGACATTGTTCCAAGTCTTGTGCTTTCTTAAGATGCAACTTAGCTGCATTGCCATTTTCTTTTCAGAAAAAAATAAGCTTTTTCTTGGTAACCATTACAAACAACCATACATGTTCAGTGTTAATTTTCAGAACCTGTTGCATTACAAAGCTAATATATTGTAAAATGATGGTTTGGAAATGGCCTAATATCTCTTCTGAGATTGATAGACTTTTTCAGACGTGCACACACTGATGCTAAAAGTGGAAATGTTAGTTAGCACTCGGCTGCTACTTATGTGCTTAATTCCTATGGAAGAGTTAAGTTATTTAATAAATTTTTACTCATTGCTTCTGCATTTCTTTTTCTTGGTTTTTGTTAAAACAAAATATTTACAAAAAATATATATATATATTTGTTGTTGTTTACCTGAGGTGGTATTTCCAAGTTTTATGACCTGGTTTTAACATGAGATTAATAATTATCCACAGTGTTAAGGATCTTGTTGCCTGCAAAACACCAGTGTCATGCAAACATCTTTTGCTCTCCACCCAAATCTCTCTATGTATATTTTGTAGTGACCATGTCTGGGCTACTTACTGAGAGCTTTTACTGGCTGGATAAGAAGAAACAAAGCCAACTTCTTTTCTTTTATTATCCCTGTCAGGTAGTTTCCTTCACTCTGCAAAATACAGGTAGGATTTCAGCAACATATTCCACAGAAGGTAAAGAATATGGACTGGGTTTATTAGATTACCAACATCAATGTAGCACATGAGCAACTGGGGAATTTACTGCTTTTACTACACAACTGCTATGATGAAATTAAAGCGCTCACTTTACCAATCTTATTTTCTGGGGCAACAGAGGGCATCACAGCAACTGCATGACATTTAGGAGTGATTTTCCCTAGATTTATTACAAATAGCTGCCCACATTGATCTGTTGCTTTTTATGGTTGAGGTCTGGGTCATGCAACATGATTTTTAATCTTGCAGCTGTTTTTGACAGGAAAAAAAAACCAAAAAAAAAATGCAGCTCTTCCGTCTCTTCATCTGTCCTGAGCTGCTCTCAGTGTGCATCCATCCGTCATATAAGTAGAAATAGCAGTAAACTTAACAGAAGACTATGTTATTTACAACACGGTTAAGCTACCTACATCACCTAATCAACAACATGAATAGATTGCACAAGAAAATTAAGATTTGCTTCACAAAGACCCAAAAGAGGTCTCTGGATTAAAAACACTTTTAGTTTCCAGGACATGAGGTCATGCATCTGATGGCTAATGCTTTGCTACATGAAATATCAATGAAATGTTTGGGCACAGTTATTGATTCAGGTCGAGCTGGTGTGTCCAAACTTACTGTATGTGGTATGAATCCTAGTCCACCTCCATGGATAGTATAGTTTAGTTTGGAGAAGGGCACTCATTTGTCCTCTAGTGCAGACCAAATAAGTGAACGTCTGGCTTATATTGTAAAAGAAAAAAGAAAAATCCAGTGAGAGAGGAATCGATGTATAGTGCATCTCTTTCTGCTATGTGTCAAAACTGTATTAAGGGAAGGATTTTGAATTTCCATCCTGGCCTATTGATAGGCCAAGTTTTCTTAACAATAACAATGGATTCGATTTCTATGGCTCTTTTCAAGACACCCAAAATGCTTTACTTTGAATCCATTATTCATTCAGCTACATGTGTAGCCACAGCTGCTCTGGGGCAGACTGAGTCCTCATCAATGGCCTTTACAACCCCTGCTGAACATTCTTAACCACTCATACACCAGCAGTACTGGAGACAAGGTGGCTAAAGTGTACCAAGGACACTACAGATTGACTGAGATGAAACAGGATTTGAACCGCCAACCTTCCAGTTATTGGATGACCTGCTCTGCCTGAGCATCTGCTTTTCATCTTTTTTGGTCCCAAATGAGCCATTATTTTAACCCCGTGACATTGTCTTGGTGGTTTGATCTGCTTGAGTTAAGTGCATTGTAAAATCAGATCAAACCAAATGAGGATGTGACATCTTTTGGCCATCCCCACCCAATGGAATTGAACTCCCTGAACTACTCTGGTGCGAATCAGTTGTTCAGAAGTTGTTGCTTTCTATTCAAGCTCCCAATTTATTAGTTACTTCCTCTTTTAGGCTAAATGTTTATAAAGATTTATTGGAATACCGGTTAACATTTCCCTGTAATTACAGCTTTCAGCTGCTGCGCAGCTTATGTGGAATAAGTGAGAGATTTACAACTTTAACAATGAAAAAAAAAGAGTAAATCTTAAGCTAATCTTGATAAATTTTAGCCCTAATCTTTGTCATTATAAACAGGCCATATTTATACATATAAAACAAGATACTAGATGCCAGTCTTGAGTTATTCTTAACAAAATACTGTCTTGTTTTTGGACACTGTGCAGCAGAATGTTCTAATGTGGAGCAGATTAACCATTCACCCCAAAACGTTTCTTATAATCTCACAAACTCTCCAGGGAGGTCTTGAATGTAAGTTGAAGCCCATAAACTCCTGAGGCAGGTTAATGTCTACTCAGCTGCTCTCCATCCTACTCTGCCCCAATGTATCTGGCGTTTGCTTACTCTTTTTTTAAATACTCTCTTGCTCCCCCCTCCGATTTCCTGGGCTTATTGAGTCATGATTGCACAGAGGCGTCCACTTACAGAGGATGTCAGTTGGCTGTCGGGCATTCAGGAGACTCCAGCTGAATCAACAGTCTCAGTGGAGAACGGCTCATTTAGACACGCACACACACACACGCATACACACACACACGCACCGCATGTCAGCCTTTTGGTTTTTTCATTGTAAAAAAGAAAAACAATAAAAAATTGTTAGAAAAACAGTGAAGGAGATATTTGCTTCATTTTACAACATGAAATCACAATGCGAGACAAAATGTTTGCTATGGATGACATAATGAGCTGACCCTGGCAGAGGATACATTTCTCTTTCTGGATGCCTTCATCCTCAGCAGATGGACCCATACATCTCCATGACGCACTGCAGAAGTTAAAAATATTTGCTTTCTTTCCTGGTCTCTTTTTTTTCTCCTCATTCCATTCCCTTCCCCTGCACTCCCCACAGTTCATGACACTGAAAGCAAGCCAAGCAAAATGTTGACGTCGATTCCCCGGCGTCACTTACGAAGCTGGTTCTGCAGGGTCCAAACCCAGACCAGAGGCAGCATGGAGCGATGCTTGGCAGTCAGGAGCCGACAGGTAGCACACGTTTTCTCATCCACTAAGAGAGAGCTTGTTGCTTGAGAGTGACCAGAACAGTGATGAAATAACTTTTCAATTATTGTTGTTGTGTCTCAAAGGAGATAATCAATCACAATTCATTTTAAAAAAGCTTGTCTATGTCACATGTTTAAAGAGTCTGCTGGTCAGGCACCGAGAGGTCAAGCTATTCTCAGAACCTCCCCCAAAAAAATCAACATTAAAGACAAATGAGCACACACAATCCCCTTTTAGACAAGAAACATTTCACAAGATGCTTAAATATAAACAATCTGCTCAGTTTTCACAGGCATGTTCACGTGCTCTTACATGTCTTTTTTCTAAAATGGTTTTATGTGAAACTGAACTTTGTGTTCTTCATTTTTGGATCACTGATCACTGCACACTCGATGCCAGCAGGTCCCCAGCTCAGGCCGCCTGCAGCCTCATGACCAGTGTTGCCAGATCTCGGGAGAAAAACAAGTGACCAGCTCAATGAAAACAAGCCCAAACAGAACAAGAAGAAAAAAAGAAAAAATAAATAAAATAATATATATATATATATATATATGTGTGTGTGTATGGATAATTAAAATGACGTAACAATCTAACATCGTTTTAAAAGGTAATCGATCAGTTCTATCAATATTAGGAAATAACACGTTGGATTGAAGCACGGTAGATTTTATTTAGATGTGTTGCCTTTTTGCACTTTAAATGATAAAAATGTTAAACATTTAGTCTGTCTTGTCACACCTGCCTTGGCATCATAACCAAGCGCCAGCAGAGCTGACAACAAAACAACATGGCGGATGGCAGAGGAGAAGCCACCGAGCGAGAAATTAACAAGCTACTCTTTGCGGTTCACTGTATGGAAACATTTTGGCTTTTGCTTTCTTAGGTGCCGTGGAATTTCTCACAATGCTGAAATATTAGCACACTGCTGTTAGTTCATTAAAATGACAGTAGTAGCACGTCCAACCACTGCTCGCTCAACCTGAAGCAATGTCAGTTGCACTTATTTTTTATATTAAGGTTCCATTTGTAATATTTTTATGTTGAAAAACAGCAGTGGAAGTAGCAGGTAAACCTACCTTTAATTCAACCTGAAGAGACGTTAGTTGCACTTTATTCTTATTTTTATATTAAAATTGTAATGTTCTATGTTGAGAAAACAGTGGAAGTAACAGGTAAACCTGCTGTTTAAATATTGTTTGCACTGACTGTACTTTTATTAAAAAATTGTTAAATATTGAAAAAATACCAGAAAAATTTAAGCCTCTGTTTAACCTGGAGTGTTTGCTGAACCTAATTAAAATAAAATGTGAATGCATCTACCATTAGTTCATGTTTACTTGTTTGTTTATACCCATATTTAATTTATACTTTATTCCCTTTCAAGAACCAACAGAAATCTAGGCGACTTTACCTGCACTGTCCAGTAATCAGGTATTTATTTCAGTCACACTCGTTGAATTTTTGGCTAAAGACTTATTGAACTGAAATCAAGTCACTGATTTCCGATTGCATCGTTCTAAATTAACCCATATTATCCATGAATCGTATTAGCAACCACCAATCATGATATGCAAAGATTAATTAACAACGTAAATTTTTTTAATCGCGCATTAAGTTTTTTTTTTTTTTTTTTTTTTTTTTGCTGGCAGTTGTTTTGATGACAGAAACACGGCGTCCCTGTCTCCCTTCTGTGCTGCAGTGGTGCATCTGATGTATCGGGAGAGAGCGGGTTTATTAAAATGAAGAGACATTTTCTGTCTGGAACTTAAGAAAGAAGAAGGAGAACTGATTTTCTCTTTGTCTAAACCCATGCAGATGGCAGATCGTCATGATTTTTGGATGGGAAACTGCTCCGAAAAGACAACAAGAAACCTTTGCGGCTTCAATTTAGTTGGAACAACAAAGGTAAGACTGTTTTCTGACTTACTTTTACAAACGTAAAGCATAAATTGAGCCTTCTTCTGACTCTGGTTCGGTGAATCTTGGTCATAGTGAGATGAAACTTTCAGTAGAGGAGTCGTTTGTTCATTTTCATTGGGAGACATCATCTGTGTTTACACATTTTTTGGACTATGTGTACCTGGTATTTGAATTGTCGTCATAACTGTGTTTGTTGCTGATAGAAATGGTTTTACTGAGCTGGTATTTGAGATTCTGGACTTTCTGTGGATACCACACATGTTTACAGTTCATCTACAGACCTAATGCTACACCCAGAAATGAGATGTTAACCCCTTAACTCCTAATAGTGGAGGCTGCAGACGCATGAGTTTAAGTTAAAACAGTCAAGCTAACAATGCAAAGTTAGAGAATTTATAGGCCAGAAACCTGGATAATGAAGCAGTGAAGCTGCATGGATGGAAGTTATTGTGCATATTGTGAATATTTCTCTCTCCTCACCATCTAGAAGCTGTGAGATTCTCATCCTGCTTTCTGTCTGTTCACCTGATGCTGATATTCATCACATATTGTTCCTTCTGTGTTTAGAAGGAAGCAGCTTCACAGCTTTAAATTCATCCTGCTGACTTTTTACCTTTTAGTTAGTAAATTTTTTATTTTTTTTGAT
>CM047990.1:7560527-7571024 GCA_026261665.1 Melanotaenia duboulayi | reverse complement strand
GTGCAGGCAAAAGGGTTTATTCTCCCAAAACTCAGGAACAGGGAAACCCACATTACAGGGGATGAACCACATAAGGATCTGACAAAGACAACTGAAAACCAAGGGGCGTATATGCCCAGAATGCGTCATGAGGAACAGGTGAAATGAATGAGAAATCATCTAACGATCTAACGAGCCAGTAACAGAAAACACAGAGCATATGAGGGAAAACTACAAACTGAATTAAGCATGACAAAACCAGAAACCCAAACATGATCTAAACCTAACACAAGCCAAAGAACACACCTAAACCCAGGAACCATGACATAAAGGGAATGGCATTATCAACAATACTCAGGTAGGCTGTGGTCTATTAACCATGCACAGTTAGTACTATGTGGCCCAACGTGGGCAAAGAAAATACCACCCACAGCCTAAACACTGTTACAAAGCAAAATGAATGCTTTTTCCACCAAAATTTCCACCATCTGAATGTTGCAGTTGAAATCGAGACTCATCACACCAGACAACATTTTCCCATCTTCTATTGTCCAGTGTTGGTGAGTCTGTGTGATTTTTAGCCTCAGCTTCCTGTTCTTAGCTGACAGGAGTGGCGCCTGTAACCCATCTGCTTCAAGGTGTCAGAGATGATATTCTGCATATCTTGGTTGTATCCAGTGGCTGAGTTATTGCTGCCTTTCTGTCATCTTCATCCAGTCTGCCCATTCTCCTCTAACATCTGACATTAGAGGGCATTTTCATCCAGCCAACTGCTGCTATTTTCATGATTTCCATGCAGCAGCTATGAGGTGCACATCTATTTTTTTTACCCTTCGTGTGCAGCTGTCTGTCTCCCCCCTGTCTCGCACTTCGTGTCTGACCTCCTGTGGGCACTACTACCTGCCTCCTTGGCTATTATCTGACACAGCTGCAATCCATCAGCTTATTCCCAAACAGTATATTTTCCCTGGTCTTCTTTCTCCTCTTTACTTCACTCTTTCAATAGACTGAACCTTAGTCTAGGAGTTTGATTTTTTTGGATTTTATCTTCTGTCTGTATCAGTTTTGCAATTCATGTGCCCTCTGTGTCCTCTGCTATTGCCATCATTTCATCACCAGTCACCCTTTCTGCCGGTCAGTCTCAGCATGTTCCCTTTTCATTCAGTCCTCAGATCACCTAACAATCTGCAGCATCATATTACACAAAATCATATTACACAAAATCTAATCTGTGGACTCCATATAAACAAAATCTATGAACTATTTTGCTGTCATGGTTTCCCCTGATTACACCAGAGAAACGTCTTCCAGGAATTTATGTTGTAAAGTACTTTGGAAGCTATGGATGGAGGGACTGCCTTAAATTCATCGCTGCTCTAACAGCTCTCACCCCAGCTGATTCAGGACAAGGGTTTTTAATATATATTAGATTTGTGTCCTTTCAGTGTGATCAATGCCACATGGCTCACGATTAAGTGACACATGGTTTTTTTTCCATGTTATGTGACTCTTTAAATACTTAGATGCATATTCTAGAGACAGAATTCTAGAGACAGAATCTGAGGACTGATTGTAATTACCTGGTCTGTTTTCAGAGAGCTTGATGTAGTAAACTGAGCAATACAACAAGAAACGGGGGGGAAAGTGTTGTGGGGTGTAGCAGACATTTGACTAGTGAAAGGAGCAAAGAAGGAAACGCTGCAGAGCATTTAACCTTTTTAAGGCCGAATAGTTTGAAAGTTGTTCTTGATGTCGGGTGCTCGTATTGGTTATAAAGATGCAATATGTACCTTTCTGATCTTAAATATATGCATTTCTGACTCATTTTGATGGCAGTGATAGGGCTGGGCGATATGAACCAAAATTCATATCTCAATATTTTTTGCCTGAATCACGATATAAGGTATATCTCGATATAGTTTTGTTTTGTTGAGTAACTAAAGAGACAGTTTCAATTTACAGCCTTGAGTGTTAGATGGACTTTTATTACAGATCAACAGCACATGTTCATTTAAACAGTCAACTGTAATTAAAGGAGCTGTATAGTAAATTAAATACTCCCAAAACAAAATTAATGAAAAATGCTTTTCAATAATTAAAACAAAAACACAGTTGTGCAAAAAAACATGCAATATTGCAATACAAACATTTATATATATATATAAGAATAAAGGTCGGCTTGCTCTTAAAACCATTTTTCAAAATTATGTCTTTACTAGATGTTCTTCCTCTTGTGTGTAGTGTTCAAACTTTGTTTGAAAAGTGAATGAACATTTAATCAGGTTGTAAAATACCTCAATTACTGAATCAGTGCACCTTTTCTCTTAGTGCATCTTTAAACTTGGTGCAAATATCAAATACCAAAATAGAAAGAGATGCTAAATAACGAGACACCAGGCAAACGACTGTTTGCTTTTACAGATTTTGGGCAAGAAATACACGTCTGTCAACTGTGTCTTGTTTCAGGGAAGCCCTGTGACAGGTTACAATGTCCCCACTGCAACTGAAGACCTTCTTGGAAGGGCAGCTGGTAGCAGGTACACAAAGATACTTCTTCACCAGGCAGCTCAGAGCTTGAAAGGCAACTTCATGTTCCTTCCACCATTTGAGTGGGTCTACATCCCTTTCTACACAAACTGACTGCAGGTAGCTAGACAGTTCATTCCCTATTGCCTCCCTCAGTGTGAATGTGGTTCTGGTAACTGTGCTCTGTTTGAAGAAGCTTGCCAGGGATTTTCTCTTTTTAGCTTCGGGTGGCACTGCCACTGATGTTTCTCCTTGGTCAGCAGGCTCAGGGACAGTTGCATCCTCCGCCATGTGTTCAGCTGCATTGCTTTGGCAACGTTGGTCCYGTTGTCAGTTGTTATGGCGACCAGTCCCGTTGGGTCGAGCTTCCAGCTTGAGAGGACATCCAGCAAAGCCTCAGATATGTGCTCCCCAGTGTGGTCCTGGTTAAAGTAGCTGGTCTGAAGACAGGCACTTTTCATTTCCCACTTATCCATGAAGTGAACGGTAACAGTCATATACGGCTCGCAGGTCCTGCTGGTCCACATGTCAGTAGAGCTAAGTGTCGGGCAACCACACTTTCTTTCACTTCTGTATACATTTGAGGTAGTACTTCTCTTGCGAAATAATTTCGGCTGGGTAGCTGGTATCTGGGGTCAACAGTTTTTAGCAACTGTATGAAGCCGGATTGCTCGACAGTTGCAACGTGGACCATGTCTTTGGACGCGATGTGACGCCCCACGGCCCTCGTAATGTTGCACCACCTGCTACTTTTCCGCTCGTAAGGGACCGAACTAGTCAGCGAGTTCTGCAGAGTGGTCTGTTTCGGGACAGATGGCTTAGGAGACTTTACTGTTTGACTGAGTTTAACACACTCTTCGTACTGTTCTTTGTGGCGCTGTTGTAAATGGTGGAAGAGGTTACTTGTACTCGAACTTTTAGTAGGGACATTTTTCCCAAACTCTCTGCAGAAAACATTTTTCTGCTGTTCATCAGATATTAAGAATCCAAACCCCTTCCATATCAGTGAGCCGTTATTCTTCTTTTTACCAACCAGTTCTTTGTTGAATTCTCCCCCATTTGAGTCCGTGGCAATGATGTGACACTGTTGCTGCAGTAGGCCACACACATGTCTGTCTATCGTGGTGGGTGCAGGGTGGGTCTTGCAGTTCCACGGAGGCCTGAGGGATGAAGTTGTGTGAAAGGCAGATATGGGAAGGAAAATCATGGGAAAACGGCGGCTCAGCCACTGTCATTTTAACTCAAAACACGCTATCTCGATATAAACGACATTCCCTTATTCTATATCGCGTGTAGAAAAAGTCTTGATACATTAGCAAGTCTCGGGATATCGCCCAGCCCTAGGCAGTGATATTCATGATGTACAGAGCTGTCATTGCTCAGCAGTATCCCAAGGCTGAGAAAATGGACCAATGTGACGCAACTGTCTGCAACAGTGATGTGTGATTTTTGCGCCACAAGACAACAAAACAAAACCCGCGAAAAATAAGGAGAGTACAAAACACCACCAAGCTAATATGGAGACCGAAGCGATCGCCGTGTTCATGCGCTGCTTGACGGAGATGTTACTGATGGACGATAAAATCAGGCATCTAATGTTGAGGATGGAAATGCACATAGATGAAGAAGAGATGAAGAATCCAGCGGTAGGCGATATTTCTTCGTTTCATGGAGGAAGAAAGGAGAGCTGAGCGCTGCAGACAGAGGATACGACATGTAAGTTTATCTTATTAAATATGCGCCGATTACTCATACGACATGTATACAAACATTTCAGATTGTTTTCTACTGTCTGTGTTGAGCAGATTATAATAAGTGAATATTTCAACACTCCTCGCCGTCTGACTGGCCTTGATGTTTTACCTTGTGCCTTCCAACAAATCACAACATGCCTTTTCATAATAAGCATCATGTTGTGGAAGTTCAACAGACAAAAACATACATGTATACATGATGCACACATTTAAAAAGAAAACGTTCCATAGAAAATGCATCATTTGTTCATTTTTTTGTTATGTGCAAAATATAGATCTCACCACCTGCTTTTAAGCTTTGTGTGCATTATGGAATCTATCAGTAGAAAGGTGAAGGAGTAATCCATCACTGGAGAGTTGGTTGTGACTGGCCTATGGTCTAGAATTATGAGGAGATACAATCACACAAAATTAGCAGTACATGAGGGTTAAAATGTAGTAAGTGAAATGTTTACAGGTGTGTACTTTTCTACAGTCATTTAGCAGATGCTTTTTTTTTTATCCGAAGCGACTTTTATAAGTGTCCACAAGTATTTGATGCTGGACCTTCGTTAAACATGATGAACTTCATCCTGTGCTGCAATTTAACAGTTAATGAACTATAATGTAATGCACACCCTAGGATAAGACTTAAATGTAGTGAGCAATGATGGATTATTTAATATTTCATAGCTATTAATGGTTAATAACTACTTAATATTTTCATTAGCTAACATTTCATATATGTGGCCAAACCACATCTGACAAAAACTGAATACCTCAGACTTTTTACAAAGTCATTTATTTTTTTATAGTTAATACAGCAGTGCAGAAATAACTATTTACATGTGCATATATGATGAGGCATATCACTTTGGCTTTTCCTGCCATCCTGTCCAGTACACCCAGAGACCCTCTATCACAGATCTCTGCTGGCTTCAGCTCTGTCCGTCCAGCCCCTCAGTCTATTCCTGGAAGACCTGCAGCATGTTGAAGCGTGCATATCTTTGCCTCTGCTGTTCAGCATCGAACAGCTTGTCCTGCACAGTAGCCAGAAGAGTGTCGGCCCTTTTTCTATTTCATGGAAAAACAGGGAGGGTGGAGACAGATACTTAACACATCAACTAAAATAAAATATTTTGAATTGTAATATAAAAACTCAACAAGATGCCTGTACAATGCAATAGAATGTTTTTTGTTTTTTTTAACCAGGTCTAGGAGGGTGCTGGCAGCTGGCTGGTGGTTAACGCTGGTGCTGGTTTAGTTGCTGAATAGATAAACATTTTAGAATAAAAAAACAAGTTATGAACAGGATGGCTAATAAAGCCAACCTTTCATTATAATACATAGTGTAAAATACTCAATTGTGCAGGAGTGCACAAGTTAATAGCTATAATTTCAAATGAAATTAAAAAATTAAGTTTAAGTTTCATTGAAATGACTGAGTCTGCTATTACATCCAGCTCTGTGTGGCTCTATCAGTTCTCCCTTTTCCATTTAAATCGGAATCTGTATATACAGTATGCATACATGCCCTGTTTACATTTGACTTTTGTTATCTACATTAGCAGATATTTTTATGTGCATTAAAGCTGTTTTATTTTACCTGATCGATGTGGCAAGGGCTGCTGGTGGCCGCAGGAGCATCCAGGATGCTGTTCGACTCCATCTCTGATGAAGTAAACATGGATCAGAACCATATTACACACATAAAAGATGGAAAACAGATGAAGTAGATCAGCTCAGCTATTTGGGTGGTATCTGAGAACAACTCATAGGTCAATACAGAAGCTTTAATGCTTCTTGTCCTGTTTACTAACCTTCTAACTCCTCTGACTATACAGTGTTTTCACTGCGGATGATTGCCTCCAGAAACTGCACGCAGAGGGCATTTGCTGTCATGTCGGTGGCCCAAGGTGTCGAATCATTTTCGGTTCATCCCACTCCGGTTGTTGTGGTCCTTAATTTATTTATAGTCTTGTGTGAGTTTTCTCCATGTGCTGCTTCGCGTTATGATAAATCCCTGCATTCTCTGACTGAGAACTGATTGTTACGAATATTTTTATATTCCGCTGCGAACCTTCAAAACCTCTCTGAAAATCTTCTGTGGGGTAGACTGTCAGAAAAGCTTTGACCTTGTTGGTCCATTTATCGCATGCTTTGTTGTTATCCGTATGTGCAACCGTGTTTTTTAAATGTGGCAGGGACACAAGATGTGGAAATCTGGCAAAGGGGCGTAGCTACCTCTAGAACCCTGAAAAGACCCTGCCTCAGAGTAGGAGCTAAAATGGTTATAGAAACTGAGGGCTTTGCCTCTAGTTCCTATATGTCCGAATGCGCGAAAAAACGGCCTGGTTCCTGAAATTGTTATAGGAACTGCAAAAGGTTCCTAAAGTCGGAAAGGGGCTATTGATGTTAGAACTCAGAAGTGAACGCTGAACTCAGCAATGCCCTCTAGTGGATGCATTATCTAACAACCATGCCAACATAAAAGAGCGAAAAGGAGAGTAGGGACAGGTAATTGAAACCCAGGAGAAAATATGTTTTTTAAATATTGAAATACCAGTGATGATACAAAACATGCTATTTGTTTGCACTTTTGTGAGTTTTTTGGCACTGAAATTACAGGCAAAACCCAGCCACGGTGTATTCCTTCTATGTCCTCCATGTCACATAATAGTAGCCTATCAGAGGTCATGATTATGCTGCTAGTGTTGGTGATGATGGTGTTTATTATGTGTTTAATTATATTAGTTATAGTGCTTTTATATATTATATTGTATTTCATCAACTTTATGAAATTAAAATACATATATCAAGTCTAATTATTATGATAAGCATTTAAATGATTTTGTTTTAATCTAATTTATGTTTAATCTAGTCATTAATTTATTATAATGTTATTAGCATTTCTTTGAAGTCTTTATGTCCATGAGTTTTATTCATATATCATATTAAATTGGCAATAAATATATTGCTGTGTGATTATTAATTATTTTTTTCCTAATGGCCAGTAAAAAAGTAAAAGAAAGTACCATGCACTAAAAATATTGTAGGTATAATCCGTAGTGGGCATTGACTTCTGACAACATTTGACATGGATGTTCCTGTTTATGTAGGTACAGGAAGTATAAATGAGGCCTAACTCTTACGAGGCAAAGTGACTGATGCCGAATTAAATCAACCCAGTAGATTTGCATCTGTTTTAAAAAAAAAGGAATAAAAAAAAAGAAAAGAAACAAACAAACAAAATAAATAAACAAACAAACAAAAAACTCCTCTTCAGCTTCTGGCATAAATAAACCTTGACTTGTACTTAGGCTCCACATTTTTTATGAAACGTAGTTAACCTACTAATCCTTAGTTAAGTGCTTATTTTATGACACCTGTCAGTTTGAGTTGAGTTCCTATTCGACAGTTTTCCAGCACAGTGGTTATATTTGTATTTTGTAACCCATCAGAGTTTTTGTTCCTCAGAGATGGAGGGAAATTTCACCTCTGAATATGTCAGTCCGTAGTTCTGATTTCTAGCTGGGGGCACTCTGCACATATCATGTGTTACATATTCTTTTTATATCATATCCCTTTGCAATATGAAAGTCTAGAAAGAATAGTATATTTGATTTCTTAAATTCTTATAGGATCTTTTCAAGTTTCTTTTGCTCAAGTTCCATCTTTCAGTGAAGGCTATCAGATTAAATGCTGCTTCAAGTACATCTTTTTCTTGCAGGCTGTTGGCAACAGCAGCTGTTTTTACCCATTCATGATTGACTTGCCTCAGCTCAGAGAAGCAGATAAGAACTAACTAAATAACAAGGAGCAGCTAGCAGGCCATTGTGCTCGGGGATAAGACAACCCCTGAAGACTGTGGTCCTCTCAGCTTCAGTGACAAGTTAATCTACAGTGGGCTGTTTTTCCACTGGACTTATTCCTCTGAGTATGTATGTCAAGATGGGTCTCTACACCATATAACTGTGCAGCATGCACATTTCATTGCAAGCTTTGAGTGTGAATTCATAACTCCTTCAACACCTTGCTATCTGCACTTATATAAATATTTGACTGGGCTGCTTTTAATGTCCCTAGACGCCTGCATTCCACTGTAATGAAGTGGAGAAACAGCTGGGTGATATTACCTGAGAGAGAATATTACAGTTTTTTTTATTGATCAGTAATTTCAAATCTGTTTGAGTGTAAAGAGCACCAGGGGAAACATCTGTCTCTGAGTTTCTTTTTGATGCTTAAAGATGTAAATCTGATGTTCACTAAGTCTGATGTCTACAATTCATTCGCCTGAAGGAAAAAAAGAGTAGTGAAATATCTTATCTTAGCCAGGATTTTTGTGCATTTTCTGCAACTGTGCATTAAGCACAGCTTCTTCCCGTGTGTCTATATGAGCATTAAATCATGCCGAGATTGCAGTGTTTCTGTTTTCCTGAGTGTGTGTTTGTGTCGTGTGGTGTGGTGTCTATGTTTATGTCTGCTTGCTCTTAATTAGGGGAAGCAGTGAGCATTTCACCTCTGGGGGGGATTTTGCAGCTATATAAACATCATACATCATGATTCAGTGAGGTGAGGGCAGCGCAGTCCTGTGGCTGCCACATCTCTCTCAGACTGTAGTCTAGATAGCAACAGTCAAGAGTGAAAGAGCCAGAGAACAAATGATGACTGATTTGTTTCTTCGGATCAGAGCTCACAGTGGTGGATAACATACAATGGTTATGTGATATTTGTCTCCACAGTAGGTTTTGCACTGGTTAGAATTTTAATAATGTTCAGTATTTTATTTCAAGAATATTACAACTAAACTCTTGTCAATAATGGCACTTTAGTAAAATGAATTGCAAACACTTGTGTTAGACTTATCTGTTGTATCCAGGACTGGACTAGAACATTTTGACCCAGAATAATGGGTATCTTTACTCAGAACAGAAGAACAAATTGCCTGCAGATTAATGTGTTTCAGGAAAGACAGTTCTGTACTTGTTATTTGGATAAATTAATTACTCAGGCAAAGGGACCACAAAAAGGGACAGTGCTTTAACATAGGAGTGGGCAGGACGAGCTTTAGATGGGCTACAGAGTTTTACAGACAAGTCAAACCATTGTCTATCTATCTACCTATATATATACATATATATATACACTAGGGCTGGGCACATTAACGCATTAATCGTGCATTAACGCAATGATTATTTAACGCTGTTAATTTTTGTTAATAGCATGTTTTGTTTTGGTTTTTTTCTGGCCATTAGCTTTGATGACAGAAACATGGTGTCCGTGTCTCCCTTCCCTGCTGCAGCGGTGCGTCTGATGTAATCTGCAGAGCGTGGGTTTATTAAAATGAAGAGACGTTTTCTGTCTGGAACTTAAGAAAGAAGAAGAAGAACCGACTTTTCTCTTTGTTTGTCAAAATCATGCAGATGGCAGAACATCGTGATTTTTGGACGGGAAACTGTTCCCAATAGACGAGAAACTTTTTATTTATTTATCTTTATTTTCTTAATCAATGCAGTTTTCATTTAGGCAAGACAGCAAAGGTAAGACATGCTTTCTGACTTTTACAAATGTAAAGCATAAATCGGGCCTTCTTCTTCCTCTGGTTCGGTGAATCTTGGTCATAGTGAGATGAAACTTCCAGCTGTGGAATCTGTGAGATGTGAGCTTTTCAGTAAATCCACAAAGGGTAAAGACCTGCGAGTCTACCTGCACGAGTCCACCGAGCAAGGGCACGAGCTTAAACTTCTTCACTACTGAATCAACGCACAATGTGCTTCAAACCCATCCCTGTCCAGCACTGACCAAGACGTGTCACCCACAGACACCGCAATCCGCAAAACCTGTCCTTTCCATCGGCATGCACATCTGCTACATCCTCTGCTACCTTTGGTCCCTGGAACCATCAGTCCGCAGTGAACAAAAGTTTATCAGTTCATTGATAAATCTCTCAGACATTCAGGTCCTAGCCCTGACTGAGACCTGGATCTGTCCAGAAAAAACAGCTACGCCAGCTGCCCTTTCTGTCAATGCAGGATTTACCCAAACACCTCGCTCAACCGGACGAGGAGGTGGAACGGGCATTATTTCTAAAAAGTGGAACTTTACCTCTCCGTCCTATGTCAAACTGCTCATCACTTGAGTACCACGCAGTAAAGGTCTCTACACCCATCACTGCATACATTCTGGTCATTTACCACCCTCCGGGTGGCAGTATAGATGAGTTTGTCTCTGAAATAGAAATTATTCTCTCTGACATTAG
>CM047990.1:7438756-7452897 GCA_026261665.1 Melanotaenia duboulayi | reverse complement strand
AAGTTTTGTTTTGGTTTTTTTTGGCTTGATTGTGCAAATTGTGAGCTGCTACCTTCTTGGTTTGATGTCAGAGATGTGCACAGATTTCTCCTGTTTGCCAGTGAAGGCCCAATCAAGAAAGTGCTAGTGTTAATCTTACCAACATGGTTTTTGCTCTTTTTCACATAAATGTGCAGTTTCTTGAAAACTATATTTAAAACATGGAGTCAGAACATGTTTGGTTTGTTTGTTTCTTCATAAAATGCTGCCCTGATTGTCAAATTTTCAAGAATCTCTTTCATTTACACCCAATTGTTTTTTTACAAAGGAATGTTTTCCTTAATGTATATAATAGAAATATTTCCAAACCAATCTGGAATGAAGTTCAAGTTGTTCAAGTTGTCTTGGTATTTATCCAAGTCCAAAGCCAACCTGTTAAAAGGGACAGATTTAATATTAGAGGAATGGGAAATAGTTCTCCAAAGCAGGCTGCAACTCCAAATGCTGGCAATATGATTTAAAGCTGACTTGAAAAGGGCACCATCAAATATCAAAAGACATGTCAGGCATAACTGAGTCACTTCATTTATTTCTTCAGCTTTTCTCCCTTTTGTTGCTCTCCAAGGTTCTTATTCTTGGCATACCGGATGAGTCACATCAATATCATGTGGCCCTCAAGCTGCTGGTCCATATAAAGTCCCCCTTCCCTTAGTTTTCCTATTTATTTCTTTTATTGCTGTAAGTAAATAATGACAGTGTTATTTTTAACTTGAGGAGGCTTTCCTTAGCAAATATTCACAAAAAGATGGGAATATTTGACTTTTTATGTGATGTCAAAATGTACTTTTACAGGTGAACGTAATTTGACTTTTTCCTTTTCTTAACTTATAAATGTACGTATCCAACTCTTCAGCAGTTAATTGTTGCATAACATGCTGTTCTACAACTAGATGATTAACCACAGAGACCCAAAAGAAATGTCTGAATCAGCCATTAAATCTGCTGGTTTCATGACAACTCAGTTAAAACCGATAATGACACATGTCAGCATGCTAGCATGCTTTTAACACACGAACCTCAACCTTCCAAAACATTTTCAGTTACCAAGTATTTACTTCTGCGTGCAACAGTAATCTGTAGCTGTAACAGCGTTTTCATGGCAAAAACTAAGCTAAGCTAAATCTTGTCTCATTGTTTTTATGCTGAGTACTACAATGGAAAGCAACATAATACATTTACGAGCTTAAATACTTACATTTGAGCATTTAGACATAATTATAAGTAAATGTAGTCCCTACAGCACACTTGCAGGGATGTTGGGTGCAGTCATTAAAATCTCATTGCTGGGAAAGTACAGGTGTTACAATTGCATTGACAATAGCTGCATTCATTAGGGTGTATCTGCTTTGTCTTCTATCTGTGTTTAGCTGTCATAATTTAAACATTTTCTATTACAAAGGAACACACACATCTATCATGTAAAGCATAAAGAAGGTGAATTCCAGCTAAAGTGGAAGAAAATTTTCCTATCGTGGACATATATATATATTTACACTCACATATATATATATACACACATCGGATGACATAGAGATTATAAATTATAGTTTTTATTTTTCATCTTCTGTGACTCTGCTTCACAATTCTCCTGGGACTCATGAGGCCGTTTTTGTTTTGCTCATTGACCCCAATAATCTAACTCACGAGGCCTGCTGATGCAGAACACAAATCCGGTGCTATCTGTCTCTCAGATTTAAAACCTCAATACCTAAATGCTATTGGGATTATTTTTATAAGGCCATAGAACAATTTGGCATCAAAAGTGTGCAGCCTAAAAGACAAAGAGAGTTTAGATGATTGCAAATGTTTTAATTAAGCCATTGGGTAAAATCTATGCATAATTTGTTATCCCTTTCTTTTAAAATTGTGTCTTTACATTCTGTCATTGGTCACTTTTTTAGGTACACGGGTCCAGTTAACACAAATGTCTATTAAGCTAATCACGTGGCCACAACTCAATGCATTTAGTCATGTAAACACTATCAAGGTGATTTGCTGAGGTTTAAGCTGAGGATCAGAAGGAGGAACAAAGGGGATTTAAGTGATTTTTTGTGCCAGAAATTGCTTATCTGCAGGGATTTTAACACACAACCATAGGATTTATAAAAAAAAATGGTCCAAAGAGGAAAGATTCAAAGAGTGGCCATTATCTGAACCAAAATATCTACTTGATGTCAGCGGTCATAGGATAATGGAAAGACTGGTTAAAGATGATAAAAAAGGCAACAGTAACTCAAATCAACTGGTTAAAACCAAGATATGTTGAATAGCATCTCTGAACATAAAACAAGCCCAACCTTGAAGCATATGGACTACAGCATCAGAAGACCACAGTGAGTCACACAGACTCACCAACACTGGACAACAGAAGATAGAAAACGTTGCTGGTCTGATGAGTCGCCATTTCAGCTTCACATTCAGATGCTAGGCTCAGAATTTGGTGGAAACATCATGAAAACATGGATCCATCCTGCGTTATATCAACAGTCCAGTGGTGAAGTAATGGAGTAGGGAATATTTTCTTGGCCCACTTTGTTGCTGACCATGTCCATCCCTTTTAAACCACAGTGGAGCATCTTCTGATGCTGCTTCCAGCAGGATAATGCACCATATCACAAAGCTCAGATCCTCTCCAGCTGCTTTCCTGAACATGACAATGAGTCCACTGGACTCCAGTGGTCTCCACAGTCACCACATCTCAGTYCAGTAGCTTTGGGATGTGGTGGAATGGGAGATCAAATCTGCAGTAACTGTGTGATGCTATCATGTCAACATGTCAATACCGATGTGGACCTACTAAAGTGATNTGTCAATATGGAGCAAAATCTCTGAGGACCTTGTACTACTGATGTGGACCTACTAAAGTGACCGATGGGTGTAACTTACTTTTAAATAAAACCATTCTGTCCTTTACATTTATAATGTCATGATTAAGAATTAATGAAACAACTTTTGTTGTATTTCAGTTGGTGGGACCATAGCTAAACCAACTACGATGTGCCAATTCATAACGTTTGACTCAGTAAGACTGACTTACAGTATCTAATGAAGTAGACATTTTTAAAACAAAGAACGTGTATATAACAAACTATAAAATAAAACTCCTCACAGGAAGCTGTTTTGATTTAACCGCAGCTTGCTCTCATCAAGTTTTAACTGCAACTTTACTTTGAGATACTTAAATGCATCTATACTAATAGCATGGCAATTTGTAGGCAGTGTTACGGCCCCTGGCCTGTCAGCATGGTGCGGGAAGTGKATCCAGCTGAGCCTCATTGGGACCTGATGACTACCATCGGGAGCTGCTCCTCCCCTTTCCCCCTGGAATGGTCACCTACAGTGCTGGGACTTACTGAAAGGGGCGGAGCCTCGTGGATAAAAGCCAGCAGTCTCCTTCATTCATGGCGACTGTGTTGTTCTATGGGCACGCAGTTCGCCGGCTTATGCTTTAAGACTCTTCTGTGTGGTATCCCTGTATGGGTTTGTTGTTGAACTAGCTGTAGAATTTGTAAGAGCGTTTCCTTTTGACAGACATTGTGGTTTACAGAAAAGACTATTCCTAATTTCACTTTGCGTTTGTAGAGGATTTTTGGTTTGTAGGAGGTTTTTGTGTTTTGGTTTACATTGTTAAAGTAAATTGGTACCCTCAATAGGAGGAGGTTTTAGTTAGTTATTTATATTTGGTTGTTTTGTATATTTGTACGGTTAACCTGAAAAAGGACACTTTATGTTATTTTTGTAACCGGACCTGGTATATTTATGTGTATAGGAATTCTTTCTTTGATTATTGGAACCCGGTATTTGTATTTTCTTTGTAGGAAATTGTATTTATATAATAAAGACTTTTATTTATACCATTTTGAGGACGTCCGGTCAGTTTTGTTATTGACCCTTATCCCCTGGACTAAAAGGGGATCATAACAGGCAGCATATTACAATAAAGCAAGATGCTTAAAAGAAAATGTGAAGAGTTTTAATCAAAATATAGAAGTGGCAAAAAAAAGAATACAAACATAAGATAATAAGTCTCATGGTGTTTGTTTCTAAATTTTAGCCCCAGTGCTTGGTTCTATGACTTGTGCTTGATGCTTCATCAGTTTCTTTGGATCTTTTAGATTACTTCAGATTCCACCAGTACACTGAAACAAAAATAGCTCTAAAAGAATCACTAATGTGGAGTGATGGAACAAAGTAATGGGGCATACGACTGATTGGTAGATCTGAGCAAGATTGGTCTAGATTGGTCATCGCTGTCTCAGTGGTTGTGTCATTGTATGGTCTTTAAGGCTTTTACCAGAGTCTAAGCAACATCTCATGCATTAAAGGGACAAGTAAACTCCCCTCCCAACAGACACTTTGTGATTCACTCATTCGCTCTGTCTCTCTCTTTCAGACACACCAAGGCGGTGTGCCAGAGAAACATCAGGGGATCTGTGGATTTCATTTGGGTGGAGACCTCTCCTCCCCTGTTTCATCAGCAGGATTAGACACTTTGAATTAAAATCTAAATGACTTTCAATTTCTCATCACCCCAGACAGGTCTCCAGTGTCCATCATTCTGCATTATTATTATTAGGGTGAGTCAGCAACAGTGCTACTTATAGATACACCATTGGGGAACAAATCTGTAGGGGCTGCTAATACNAGCAACAGTGCTACTTATAGATACACCATAGGGGAACAAATCTGTAGGGGCTGCTAAGCAGTGATGATATGATGATGAAGATGGTGAGGCAGGATGGGGAAATTATGGAAAATATAAGGAGGGGATTACTGTGAACATATTGTGAAAACAAAAACATAAGGAAACAACAAATAACTAGGATAAAAATGTGTTATATTAATAAAAACAAAAAAAGTGCTTTGATCACCATGTATATCTGTTCCCACTGTAGGTCCTTCTGCATACAAGAACACTTATATTACACCAAGAAAACGCACAGAAGAAGAGAAGCTTGCTGTTCAGAGGGCAACAAAGAAGAAAGATTATCAGATCCACGCATTGTTTGTGACTGTTGATGTACTCATTTACTCATGGTTCCTGGTTCAACCTTGGTTAGAACCTTTTTGTGTGGGGTTTGCATGTAATATATGTGCATCTCTCTGGGTACTCCATCTTCCTCCCACAGGAGAAAAACATGCATGAAAGGTTGACTGGTGGTTCTAAATTAACTTTAGGAGTATGGATGGTTGTTTGTCTCTGAGCTGTGTCCAAACTAACCTTGCTTCTCACTTGTTAGCCATGGGGAAAGGGTCCAGCTCAACCCAGACCCTGAGTTGGATTTTATGAGCGGACGGATGGATGGTAGCCAGTTCAAAGTAGATCTCTTATGGCAAAGTTTGTGTACCTTCCTTGACTAAGGGCACATCCACATTGGCACTGTTTTAAATAAACCCTGGTCTGCTTCCACTGATAGTATGGTTTATTTGGAGAGGTGTAAACACTTGTTTGCGCACCGGTATGGATCAAAGAAGGGAACTCTTGAAAACTAGGGGTATGGGTTCACTTGCAAGTGTACCCTGGTATGGTTTGTTTACAGTGTGAAAGCAAAGGACCTTCCACTGAACTAAAAAGAGGAAATGATGTAGGGTAAAACATTCATAGCTCAAAATTTTTGATAGTGCTCTGCTTCACCTGCTGATCAAACTGAACAGATTATGGTGAAAACTGTAAAAACATACCCCAAGACTGCATAGACTTGATGTTTGTCCATAGTTTGTTTGTCGTGATTGAAGCAGTTGAAAAAGAAGAATATCCCTTTTCAGTCCTAGCCAATCCATGGGCCAGGTTTTTTTCTTAATCTTAATTTTCTTTTTCGCAAGTGGTTGTAAGTGCATGACATGTTTTAAGCAGCTTTGTCCCTTTGAGTGAAGTATACTGTGAAAAAAAACCAAACCAAAGGAGAGTAGGATTTTTTTTACTGGATTTGCCCACAAGTGCATGCACTTAAAAGACCCACTATGGAACTTTTGTCAGTGATCTGACTCTTAATGACGGCTAATTTGGCATCCATCTTTCATCTTACCTGTACTGTGTGTGCTTTCTAGTCATTAACAGACATTCTTATCTTGACTTTGTCTTATCTCTTGCAGTATCCCTTTTTTAGACTCTGTTCCTCTGATAATGTCATCTTCCGTTTCTTTGCTAAATCAGCCATAGTATGCATTCAAAAAAATCTATGCAAAAAAAATTCCTACCCCTCAACTCACTGCTCTTCTTATAATTCACATATGCTGAACAGAGGCAATTAGGTCTTGCATAACTGTGTCCTTACAAAAAGCCAATGTTTTGAAATCTGATTAATTTCAGCACCATGGGTTGAAGGGATGGGTTCTTCACCTATGTTACTGCCTATGTTACTGTTTTCTTTGCCAGTTAAAAGGTGCATCAGTGGCGCAACAGCTTTAACTTCATATGTTTGATTTAGAAGAAAATGTGACTTCAGTTGAGTTAAAAAACTGTTTTATAAGAGCCACATTCATGGAGGCCTTATTTTCTGGTTGCCATGGTTACCCACAAACCTTACAATAAAACAGGCTGACTAAATTACATTTTTATATAACTTGAGTTGAACCAGCACCATCATAGATACCCTCAAATGCAGTTGTTCTCACATCTACTAGAACTTACAATTTAATAGAGCTGCAATCTCCAACTTTACCACTAGATGGCAGTAACTGGCACAAACCTTGTCCTTTTGATTAGAATGAGAGCAAATGGCTAAATAACATTATCAGTCATGTGCACAGACATAAATAATAATACACCTATTTTCCTTTTAATTTTATAATATTCTAAAATTGCTGTTGATGCACTGTTCATCGAGTTTATATGCCATTAAAAATATTTAAAACATGGTCTGGGTAAATACTCGATTCTGATTGGCTAGAGGGTGTTACGTTGGACAATTTATGCCTCTGTGTTGTCCATTAATATATGATAATGGAGAAGTTGTCGTGCATTATCTCTTACATATCTTACATATAGGTGTGGACTTTTAAATGCTGCTTTATATTCTTTTTATTTTTTGTGTGCATTGTATTTTGTAAAGCACTTTGTGTCACTTATGTATGAAAAGTGCTTCATAAATAAAATTTGATTTGATGTCAATTACATATACTGAATAAATTAAAATAAATGGAATCATGAATGCTTCTGGTCTTAGCTCTAGCAACCTATGGACACTCCACCATAAAAACTATACAACAGGTGCAAAGTTGTGTTTTGAGAAATATTATCCCTGCAGGTCCATCCCTTACACTTCATTACACCTCACCCACCTATAAGTCACTGTAAATAAGTTTTTCAAGGATGAATTGTTCAGAGAATAAACCAGTATTACAGGGTGCAGATGCAATCACATAAGATTCAGTTGATGTTAAGCAGATGAGACAGGTATGGTATAAACTCAAGAAATACTGACATATGAAAACTACTATAATGTGCTGCATGTGATTGCTTGAGAACTTCTGGCCCCTCCAGACCACACCTCTGGTCTTTGGCCATATTTCTGTCAAATGTAAAGCTTAATAAGTGAAACCAAAGGGAAAGGAGTTGATCTGAAAACATGTGAGGAAAATGTGACAGCACATGAATGGACAGCACCAGAAGGACTTCTTCCATCAAATTACATTAATGATGACATATGACACTGAGTCAAAGTAGGCCCCAGAGGACAGGAACCAGAAAGCAACACAGATGCTACCATGACGTACCTGTGCTGCAAATGAACCTGTGCAGTCTAAACTGTATCTTTGAATTCAGTGCCAAAATCAATTAGGTGCAAATTTAAATATATCCAGAATTTGTGTATAGACACGTGTATAGAGACAGGCTTCAAATCAGTGAGATGAATCATTAGGCACCCTTTCCAGTGGCACAGGGGATCACTCTATTTAACTTGCCATAGCACAGAATGCGTTCAATAAACAGAAAAACAAAACAAAACGTAAGCTGAGAGAGAAAGAAAAGATCAATACAGGGTAGGAAAAGTGAAAAAACAAAACACAAATAAAGATAAGGAGCATGTCCAAGAGACAAATCCACTTCAAACCCTTAGTCTGAAGTGGATTTATTCTTTTCTTTCTTTTTTGAGGTAAACTGCATTTTTTTCTTCTTCAAATAAAGAAAGAAACAAAATCTCTTTTTTTCTTTATTTAGAGTGAAAGAAGAAAACAACCCTCCCAGCTTCTATAGTTTTGATGATAACAGGGAGCCTTTCCATTATCTCTGCACAACTCTATTTATGTAAATCTGATTCTGTCTGCCTTCCCCACCCATCTCATGATGGTTGTTCTGAAAGTGGAGAGCTGAATCTGAAAGGAAGCTGGCAGTTTATTCCCATGAAAAAAGAAAGTAAATAAATAAAATTCTCTAATTAAATATGCCTTACAATCTATGGTTGTTCTACTGATTGCATGCATTATCATTGTGGTAAATTCAGTTAGAGAATTAGAGAAAGGCTTAGAGAAACTCACCATAAGGCTTCATGGGGCATTAGCTCGATTTTAATTACAGCTTTAATCGCAATGAGATCCAAGCATTGCTGGGAGCATCTGATGTATAGTTGCTGGGAGAGAGACTCACTAAATTTGATATGAGCATTGATATAAACTGTCTAATGAACAAGTTTAGATGGTCTTAAAAAGGATAAGCCTTGATACATTTCTCATGTCTGTAGCATCTCAGTTACACCCACTTTATATCTTCATATCTATGCCACATTTCTTTTAGGGTCTTTATTAAATTAATTCCCGATCTCAACCTTCTTGTCACTTTAATAAGAGTCATCTTTAAAATCAGCCCTAAGCCCATTGTTCATGAGCTCGACTACAGTTGGAATAAATGTGGGGAGAAAAAGGGGTAGGCATNGTTGGAATAAATGTGGGGAGAAAAAGGGGGGAAGCATCATGAAAAAAAAAATAAATAAATAAAATAACCCTCTTGGAAGAAAATTAAATAATTCAATGATAAAAATCAATCAACATTTACCAGGTCAAACAAAAACTTGTTAACCTCCTAACCCTCTTTCACACCAAGGAGGAAAAATCACGCACTGGTGCACCCGGTTACACAGACAGAAATAAATGGAAGCAGTTGAATCTAGGTTGGAAGGCGCACGCACGCACAATGAAAGAACGCACACAGACACATGCACAGACACGATCAATGCATTTGGTCAAGTAACACCATTGGCGCTATATGAGGAAAGGAGCTTTTTGCACATCAAAGTTCAATTTGTCAGCGCGCAGTGAGATTAGACCGCACGCTCCATTCAAAGATGCGTTGATGAAGAAAAAAGGCGCATGAAAATCAACAAGCGTCACAAAAAATTGGTCACAAACACAAAATGTTTGTCCTAATAGTTAAAGACAAAAAAGATTATTGAAGTTAAAAGCGGAACTTTACCTGAACCAGCCGATCGCCACGAGCATGTCACATTTATGTCAGCGCATCCTGGAAATAAGACTCCAGAGTTTTCCCTTAGATTGGTGTTTCTGCAACGCTGACTTCCATTCGGCTTTCTTTCCCCGTTCTCCTCCTTCTCTCTTTTTTCTTTTCTCTTGTTATAAAGACAACACCTGCTGATCCGCGCAAACATGTGCCCGCACAAACAACTGGTTCTGCTCAGTCAGCGGATTCCTATTAACTACTTTGGGCTGGACGCGCCGCTGCGCAATGACGCACGATTTGAAGTCGATGCTGATTTAGTGTCCAAAGCAGCCCGAGATTTTCTCCATAAGAACAATCCGTTATTTCATTATAATATAAAAGGGAAATATGTCACAACTAAAACCTTAAAGCTGTGTTTGTTTTCGTTCCCGTCTTTACCTCCAGAGACAAAGATCAGTTTGAGGAGGTAGATATTTGGCGACTATTTCTTTCAAACCTTCCACAGATATTGGGATATTTGAAAACAAAGAGATCATAACGGGATAATGGGATCTACCCTGACACACAACACATGCTCAACTGTATGCTATCAGTCCATTTCTATTTTTGCACTTTGAAGAAATCAAGTGACAATAATCGTGTCAGTGCACGTTTAACGCTTCGCAGAAGCACTTCAAGCTATTACTCTTCAACTCAGCATCACACATACACACACACACACACACACACACACACATAGGAATCTGGGATGCTCCCCTGCATGTGACTAATGGTTTATGAATCAGGATGGACGACCTTATACTAAGGTGGTCTCAACATCCACTTCCATGTCCACCCTTTCATGGGGCTGAACCGGGTACACCTCCACCCCGGATGCCCCGGGGGGAGTGAGAGGGGCAGTCAGTCAGGCAGTGGCTTTGCTCACATGTGTTCAATGACCGTAGGAGTTCATTGCATGGCAGAATGTAAGAAGGCTATGGTGGTGGTTGTCCCTTTGTTGGCAAACAGCCATTCAGCCTGAACAGGATGGCGAATCTCTTCCATCCATGGTTATATGAGCTTCTAACTCCAAAGAGACTGTTACGTGCTTAACCCTGACCTTTGAATCTGCTGTGTTTGGGATACCAAAACAACTCTTTTAACCATCAAGAGGCTTAACTGAAGGTTGTTTACACAATATACTAAACAAGTCATTCTGGGGGGAAATTAGGTCTAATTCAGTAATTTTAAAACTCATACGATCTAAAAATTAGTACCAGAGGACGTAAGATTTTAGCAACCTCACCCCCTCTTTTGTACACTTGCCACCCGTCCAGGGTGAATCCTGTTTCTCACCTGATCCCAGCTGGTATAGGCGCAAGTTCCCCTCAACCCTGTACTGGAATAAGCAAGTATAGCAAATGTTTGGAGGGAGTCATGGGGTAAAAATATCTAAAGGTCAAACTGGGAAAGCCTCATGTTAAAATGTGTCATCACGGCTTGGCAGTTTTATTTAGTGTCACCCCATCTGTCATCCTGTATTTTGTTTCTTTGTTCTGGGTTAAAAATAATGCAGGACAGTAAAAGAGTGTGTCAAACGTTTTATCATAAATATAAGCACTTGGTAGTCAAAGTATAAATATACTGCAGAAGAAAATGTGTTCATTTCAATTAGTCATTAATTCATCCCATCTATATGTCAGCAAATGTTTTTTCAAACAAGTTTTCCAGTCAAAACAACTGTTACTTGAATGAGCGTCTGCTCTGAATTACCGTCCGTAAATTCAGCAGAAGGAGGATATGAGTCATACTGTATGAGCGGTTCCACATCGGAGAAACGTCTCTCTTAAGTGTTACCTCTGACAAGGCGATGGCAGGATTACATGCAACACTTTCAAACATGCACGCATAAAAATAACATGTTGAATGGAAATAAAAAACATGAAAAGGAAATGGATTTATTTCAGCATTAAGAATTTCAATTGCTTCAGCTATGTGGGTTCAGTTGATAATGTATGAGAGCTGATGTGTTTCTTTTCAACTGCGATGGGTGAACTGATTCTAAATTGGTTCAAGTTATTTGGTTTGTTTGTTTAAAGTTGATCTTTCCCAAGAAAATTGAATCGGATGAAGATTCTAGAGTTTGTTTTGATTCAATTTAATTGAGCTGGTGGTAATAATTTATGAACTATTTGATCTACACAATTACATAAAGCTGATCCAATTCAGCGAATTAGTTCAATTAATCATAATGAAAAATTAAGAACTAGCCGGTAAAATCTTGCCAAAATGAATAGCTGACAGTGAATGTGATGACAGTAATTTTACTTTTGGGCTCCATCACTTCATTATACAAATATGCTTTTGTCATCTGCTTGATGGGTTTAGGCAAGGACACCCAAGCTGACAACAATGGTGGGTAAACCACAACATGAAAATGTCAATGTCTCATTAACTTATGTGTTAGGTGTTGTTTTGGTATCATGGTGTCAAAATGTGTAACGGTATGATGAAGAACATGTATCATTGTATTACTGAACCAGAACATTTAGTGGTCGATTCATGGCTCAGAAAATTCTTATTTTTTGTTACAGAACATTGTGACATTTGTCATGCAGTACCTCTCACAACCACTAGGGGTCTCAGATTATGTGATGTAATTACAGGTCATTACTGTTTGCATGAATAGATGACCCATGGGGTCCCTTTTTGGAAGGAGGACAGTCAGACATTATTACCACCTGTCCTGACCTGCTGTCCTTGTGGTGCATTAAAGTTGTTCATGCAATATCTTCTGAATATTACTTTATAAAATGACCTCCTGCTGTTATTACATTGCATGTGTAGCGCAGGGGGACAGGTGAGAACTCGAAGGCCATCCTCTCCCTCCAACGACAGGCGAGCTCGTGATGAATTTCCCCTTCATATCTTTTCCTGTCACATTTGAATCCTGCTGGGATATTACACCTGAGCCCCCATTCAACTGCTACTGCTGCTGCTGCTGCTTTCAACAAAACCATTTAAGTCAAGGTTAGATGACCGCGTGCATGTTTCATGCATGATTTATGTGCACAGAGTTCCATCATTTTAGGCTTAGGTCATCAGAAATGACCAGATTAACGAAGGCAAGACTTTGTCATGTGATCTTGAGCTCTTATAGAGTCAAATGTGTAATCCATTACTCATCCTGGCGTGGTACAAGTGATTGTATATCTAGATCTAATGAAGACATTCTCATTTTCCCTCTAGCTTATTTTACTCTGGAAGCTGAAGGGGCTCAGCTGCTTCTCAAAACATGGCAGAGGATTTTCTTTCTCCTGAGCATTCATTTAATATTTGAGCGCGGTGCTGGTAGATATCCTATGTTTTTGTTGCTGTGATTTGACCATGCATTATGCAACACTGTGACAACTACAACCGCAACATTCAAATTATTCATCTGTTTATTAAAGGGGTTTCAGTCAGAAGCAAGGGGAGCGTGATCATCCCAACAAGGAGGCAGATTTATGTCGCAGATCTTAAAGGTTGCTTATTCAAAATTTGCATATTTTGGCTTGCAGAGATATTTTTGTGTAGTTAACAAAGTAATCTAGTCTGCAATGAAAAGATGAAGATTTAATCTTTATTCTGATTGTTCCATTAAGGTACGTTATATAGTTTTCCTCACTGTTGGAAGGAGGATACTGAAAGATTAATAAGGGACCAACAATACAGAGGTACATGGATTCAATGATCAGCGAGTTTGTAGCTTCAGTCCAAACTGAAAATAGCTGTCAAACATCAATACAATAATAATTTCTAAGACAGACTTAAATAAGAATATGAGGAACTTTTTACATATGATTTTTTCTAATAACTACATTTTTTGCTTTTAATTTGAAGAGGAAAATGTCGATATTCAATGATGTGGTGTAGGGATGTGAACAACTAATTGACTAACCAATTAGTCGAAATGGTGAACAAAGTCGACTGCTATTTTTTAAAGTCAACTGTAACTGTTTGGAGGAGAGTTATGTCTCATTGTGCAGGGATGCAGAACTGTTTACAGTGCAGTTCAAAGACATCGTGGCCCCTTCAAAAATGAGCTAGATGGAGAGAGAGAGAGACACAGAGAGAGACAGAGAGAGAGAGAGATACAGCATGTCGGCTGGTCTGAAACAGCATAGACATGAGTGAAAGTTTAACACTCAGAGCAGAAAAAGTTAGCGGTGGAAAAACTGCCTCTTTAGTGGCGAATTTCCACTTTTCACCACAAGCTTTGGTGATAAAATCCACAACTTCACTGGTTACAGCAGCGTTGTAAAGTGCTACGTAGTTGCAGCTTCAGCCCCCGGAGAAATCACCTCTTCTCCACAGTAAGACAGGAAAAAAACAGCTGATCGGAGGCAGCAGGGTTACTAAACCCTCACAGGAGCCAGAAGGACCGGACAGAAAGACGAGCAGAATAACTTCTTTTGTTGTTGATGTGGGCGCGGTGTTTAGTTCATTTGACTAGTGACCCCTTAAGGTCTGTTAATGCTGCCTTTATCTACGTAAATAAGTAAAGGCCCATATATGCTTGATGCAGAAGACGGATATGTGGACGGATCAACACTTTCATCTGTTTCCTAAGGCGTTTACACATGTAATGTGGTCCATTTTCAGGGGCCTCGCGGATCCATTGCTTGACTCAGCAAACAGAGCCAAACCACTGGAAACTGCAGGAGCAGTGTTGAGCGGAATAGCTGAC
>CM047990.1:7411561-7421602 GCA_026261665.1 Melanotaenia duboulayi | reverse complement strand
CTAATTCTTATCCCAGCCGCTTTACACTCTGCTGCAAATTGCTCCAGTGAGCGCTGAAGGTCATGGCCCGACGAGGCCAACAAACCCATGTCATCCGCAAAGAGCAGAGACTTATTCCTGAGGCCACCGAACCGAATCCCCTCAACACCTCGGCTGCGCCAAGAAATTCTGTCCATAAAAGTTATGAAAAGAATCGGTGACAAAGGGCAGCCTTGGTGGAGTCCAACCCACACTGTAAACGATTCTGATTTACTGCCGGCAATGCGGACCAAGCTCTGACACCGGTCATACAGGGATTGGACAGCTGGTACAAGCGAGCCCGGCACTCCATACTCCCGGAGTACCCCCCACAGGAGTCCCACAGTTGAATGCTTTCTCCAAGTCCACAAAGCACATGTTGATTGGTTGGGCAAACTCCCATGCCCCCTCAAAGACCCTGAAGAGTAGAGCTGGTCCACTGTTCCACGACTGGGACGAAAACCACACTGCCACCATACTGTGGACCAGAATCTCCTCGAAGCCACCCAGAAGTCATTCTCCATGGCCTTTCCTAACTCCTCCCATGCCTGTGTTTTTGCCTTAGAGACCGCCGAAGCTGCGCTCCGCTTAGCCCACCAATACCCATCAGCTGCCTCTAGAGTCCCACAGGCCTAAAAGGCTCGATAGGACTTCTTCTTGGCAGTAAGGGATGCCGTCAAGCTGAAAAACAGCATATGTGTTGTAAATTAATTCAGTCAGATATTCTAAATCACCAACAAAAAATTGGAGAATTCTAACCAACAAACAGTCTCCTTCTTTGTGCAATGGTTGATTTTAATAATTTATTTCTCTTGTTAGCTGCACATGAGAAGCCCTGCCAATCAATTGTGATACTATGTGCAATTACATATAAAATGAAAACATAAAAAACACAAGATGCTGTGGCAATGGGACATGCACAACATATCAGAGCTATTTTCTTTCTCACTTTGGTTTTGGTCTTATAATTTGGGGAATCTGTGTAATTAAAATATCTTTAAGTTGTCATTTTTTTATCTTGGTTTTTAACAAGCAAGAAAAGTGCAAAAGCCTTTGCTGAAGTATTAACTATAAACACCATGGCAAAAAAAGTTACAAATCATTTATTTTTATTTGCTTGGGTTATGGAGGCAACAGGTTCAGGACGGAGACTGAGACACCCTTCTCCCTAGTGGCATTTTCCAGTTCCTCCTGGGGAACCCTAAGTTGCTCCAAGGACAGAAGGGATATATAATCCCTCCATCAAATCCTGGGTCTGCCCCAGGGTATTCTCCTAGCATGACCTATTTGGAAAACCTCCAAGGGGAGGCATCCTAATCAGATGCCCTATGGTTCCCAAACCAAACGCCTTCCTTTCTGCAACCACCGCTTGAGACCCGTCCTGCTGTGAATGTTACAATATGGTTTTTAATTAGCTTTGCCTTTCTAATTGAGGATTAAGATTTATCATTATTGGCTTGATGCACATCTGATTGCATGCTTTATATAGTGTGGGTGTTTCACTTCCACATTTCCAAGCTTGAATATTTCCCCCATGTCTAACCACAAGAGGCTAGATTACTATGCATTGACAGGTCTGCATGTTACCCAATGGTTATGGCACATTTTGATATTCATGCATTGCAATTCTCAACACATATACTTATGCTGCCTGACAGACAACAACAGGTAAGGGATATGTCATCGCAGTGTACCTCACCTTCTGTCTGTAGTGGCCACTGTCTTACAGGTTTCCCTCCTCCAAGACACTTAATTCAAATGAAATGGATCTCCTTATTCTACCAGAACAACCAAAAACATACAAAAAACAAAACAAAAGGCAATCTGTTTAGTCAACTGTCAATGTGCTTGCTTGGTTTGACAAATAGACTAAATTAAATAATATAATTCATTTTACTGTTGGAAGATGTCCAATGTGCTTCGTTTCCATGGTAACATTCTGAATGGGATATGGATGGAGAGGATAATGAAGGTGCTGTAAAATAATATAACCTGGCTCCGATGTTAAGCAGGCTGGAGTGTGGATGTAAATAATAAACACCAACAGCAAAAAAAAAAAAAAAAAAACTGCTTCAGGGAGAGCCAGCATCAGCTCCACAGGACGGGTTCAGTTTGTCCTTCCTGGACTGTTGTTTGGACAACATTTGCATTTAAGCAAGTTCTGGCACCAGCATTGTATCGGTGTGACAGAGTGGAACTGTCTGGCACCTCTTCTGTCCACAGATTTACTCCGTTCCCATCTGTCTTTGATCTCCAGCTTTCACACTTCCCTTAATATATTTAGGTTAGTCTGAAATGCTTTTTTAAAGAAAGCAAAATTAAAGATTGCTGGAGTATAGACTCACAGCTGCATATAGTTAAGACAGGTTGCAGATCAGATGCTTATCGTCTCCTGGCTACTCAACAGAATACATAGCGCCCTAGAATAAAGAAGTTGCAATCAACAATAGAAATATTATAGAAAGTTACTGCATTCAGCATCTGTTACATAAAGTTGAAAATTCCTAAGTCGAAAAAAGAAGCATTTAAACAAAACAGGCCTGTTCAAGGTTTAGAGTGTACAGTAAATAACTATTCTTAGTGGCTGAGAACGACAGATGATTTGAATGCACACAGTCAAACAGACTCTGTGAATACTGTATCTGTCACTGCTAGTTGGCACGGAAAAGTTTGGAGTGGTAATCTCCTGGGACTAAGAAAACTTTTTGGATAAGCTTCTGGAACGTACAGAAGTTTTTGCTGCTGCTTCAGTTTTTCCTGATATTACAGCAGCTGATATAAGCAGTAAAAAGGAACAGAGAGAGATGCTGAACTAGCTGAAGGGTCAACATCACACACAGCCTTAAGCACTGTTGAGTGTTTTAAAAGCCAAACATGAGATAATCTGATGAGGCTTGGAGAAAACTAAGGGTGCTTTCACACTGTTGCGGTTTGGTCCGCTTTACATGGTCCCTGGTCTGTTTACATCCATAATGTTTGCTACGAGTACTGTGAGCATTCATGTTCACTCTGGTGCAGAACAACGCAGAGGAAGTGATGTAGAGTGCTTCATAGAACAACATGCTGGATAGCTCTAACACCAAAGTGTCATGAAATTCAGTCAAGAGGGAACTGAAATGCAAACTCCACCCCGGGGCCTCATTTATCAATCGTTCTTAGAAACTGTCCTAAATATCATTGTCCGAATTATGGTTGTAATTACTAAAAAAAATCCAGTTTTATTAAAGGTTCAGAGGCCAGTTGTACACACATTAATAAGTAATGAGCTGTTGCTAAATCCCACGTGTTCTAAATCACCTGTTCCTTAATGATTATTTGCATCCAGAATTGTCCTAATTTAACCATTAATGTAGACAACAGGTCCCTTTAGAGGTGACCCGAGTTTCTATTCGGAGTGATGGGAATGGAGAGAGGATACATTTCTGCTGAATTTGAATGCAAAACAGCTCTATTTAGTTCACTCATTCAGGTTAATTTGATAAAAAATAATGCATTTGAAGCTCACTTGCTAGGATTAAAATGTAGGAGATACATATTAATTAACAATCTTGCATAAAAATGTTAAACTAACAGAATAAATAAACACTGCAGAGAGACATGAGAGCAGTAAATGAGTCAGAATCAAGGTGAGATACTTGACCTTTAATTAAATATTAGTAGACAAGTTTTATTTTCAACACGAAAACTAATGAACACGAGAGCGCGTGGAAGTGCTGGTAGCCCACTGATGGACTCGGAAAAAAAGAGGAAAAGGGGAACAGAAAGAGAACTTATAAAATAAAATNAGAGGAAAAGGGGAGCAGAAAGAGAACTTCTAAAAGAAAAATAAAAAAAAACAAGGCTCTTGAACAGGAGGCGGGAAATGGAGGAAAAGTTCCGATATTTTCAAATCCCCCACTGGCAGTGGTGTCCAGTCACCTGCGATATCGTTTAATGACAGATGCAGGAGGGGGAACAGCGTGTTGTTTGGAGGCAAACTTTTATCTGAAGACAACATGATGATCATTGAGATTCTCCATGAGCCCTTTTTATGTAGCTGTAATCGTGAGCTGGGAGGATACCTCCCGTCTAAACTTCATTCTACTGAAAATGTTGCACTGGTTTGTTGTTTTGKTATTAAACCACATCAGCCCGAACACACAACTACAAATGGATATGCTATCGTTTATATACACTAGCTCAYATTTGGGGTTTCCTGGTRTAACCTGGATAAAATAAAATAATTAGTTAATTATTTGTGTTGTATTAAACTTACAGGTGGATGTTTTAATACTTTGGATGCTTGGCTATAGCAGTCTGTCCACATGTACTGTCCACATCTGTCCCTGGCCACATATACTGTGGCTCTACAGGTGGGCTGAAAAAGTTTGAGAACCCTTGATAAGGTGATAAGGTGTCTTATCTTTTTAAGTTGAATCAACTTTTCATTTTCTATTAAATTTATTATACTAATTTGGCATAGAAAAATGAACAGAAAAATAAAATTTATGTTTAGCTCATTAGGAATCCTGTTGTGCTGAACCTTTTGATTAGTGGTGGAGTAAAAAACACGGAGCTGGTGGCTTTAGTTTTGTGTTCATGGCTGTTAAATATAAATTTGATTTGAAATAGAATAATGGGCTTTTGATGATTACTTACCCTATATGTGGGTGCACAGATTTGTGGTTGTGCACACAGAGGTGTGAGCATATGTGTGCAGTATATGAGTAGGGGTGGCCTGAATGAGTGAATGTCTCCTGGTCTGACTTTTTGTCCCAGTCCGGCCCTGAATGGAGACCACAAAGTGGGACCCAAGTGGTAAAAACAGGCAATTAAAAGATTTCCCAGGTGGGCTGGGCAGACAGCAAATAACACAAGGCATGCAGGTCCTCAACACTATCAGTCAGATAATTCTCAAGTCCATGGATAAAAGCTTTATCAAGCATAAGTTTGGCAATTAGGATTTGATTCCATCACTACTTGCACGTGCATGTTTTTTTAAATTACATATTAGAGTAAATGCTGAACAATATTCTCTTTTTTAACCAGAGCCTACAAGTGGATGCTAAGGTGTTGGCGGGACTTAAAACAAAAGCAGGTACTGTGCAGCGGTATAAACAGCAAGGGAGGAAGTGTGCAGCTTAAACAGACCACCCAGATTGGATGGATACGTTTCCCATGCAACATCTGAAGCAGATCACATGGTATGCAGCACAGCAGCTCAAGTTGTCTTCCTGTTCTAGCTCACAGGCCTTGCTTCATTAGCAGCAGAGGAAAAGAAAAATGCTAGACCCATGGTCACACAAGGCAGGGAAAGAGTTTATATACACACTCAGACAGGGGAAGACATTAGGTCAGGCAGGTGCTGATTACAGGAGAGCAGGAAGTGAAGATATCTGAAACGAGACTAGACACTGGTGCACAAAATAAAACATAAAATAGAAAACTGAAACCCATGATGGAAGAAAACACATAACTCAGCCAGCAGAGCTGAATGTAACACAGAGTAAAACCAGAAACCCAGACAATGCATTAATTCATTGTTGCTCCATTGTTATAATTCAAATTATGGCTGATGTCAGTGGAGATGTCAGTAAAACTGGTTGACAAATTCTCATATTATTATTATTATAAAAGAAAAATTACTACAATGGTCAAATAAATAAATAAAAACAACAAAAAACAAGTATTACTAGTTAATTGCAGTATGGGCTGATGTTGCTTATTGTTTTAGTAATAAACACTGGTAAGTATGAAAAAGGCAAAAGCTGCAAGACTCTGACTTTCAGCCACATGTAGAAATATATATATACATAATTAAAATTTCACCTGTGTGATCACAGATGAGATTATTATTTTTTTTATATAGGTTTTAAATAACAGTTTTGTGCTTTAGATATTTAAAATAACAGTATTGCAAGTGCAGGAGTTTCCTTGTTTGGGGGCTGCGTTTGTGATTCAGGTACAGAGAACACAGTTTAAACCAGGAACTGTGGTTGTTTTGTTTTTGAAAAGCAAACTCGGTTCAAAATAATGTCGTCGTGAGCAGCAATATTTCAGAATGATAAACTAATTAAGTGCGATGGGATGCATGTACGTTAAGAACATGTTGAGCTGGTAAAAAGCCACCTCCCATTACTGTGTTATGTGCGGTGATGGTTCAGGTCACAGGTTATATTAACGGGTCAGGTCTGGAGTGGGGACCAGAATGTTTCCAGGAGCCTGAGTTTTCAAAACATTAGTTTCTCTGCTACATTTTCCCAACTCTATGTGCCACCCCCCTCAGCCTCAATTTGCCTCATAAATAAAAAATTGGTAATGTTTCATACAGATATTTTCCTGTGATAGAATATACTGTACTGAAGTTCCATATTATATACTATACCTTTAATTATACTTGATGATATATGATCAATCATAATTTAATGTAGGTAAATGTGTCCACATCTGTATGCATTTGTAGATATGTAAATACATTATTAAATCTGTAATTTGCAGAATTTGTTTATTAACATGTAAAGTCTATAAAAGCACATCTGCCTCTGCCCACTGCCTACCTACTGGTTTAAGATCAACTCTTACTTAATAATAAGAGCAGCTGGAGGAGGAGAAGCAGGTAAAAGAGATTTCCTGCTCTGGTGTACTGAGAACTTGATGGCCATCGGGAAACTCTCACAGCTGAACAATCAGTCTCTTCATAACTGTAATATCTAAGACGTATTACGGCCTAAAATAGATGTCTCACATTCAGCTTCCATCCCTTAACGCTTGTAAACTAGCTATATAGCTAGCTGCATACGTGTCTCCATGGAGTATTTCTGGTATGGCGGAAAGTGAGCCATCTGTCTGCTGTGAGTGAGAGAAGCTAAATGACGAAGAAACTCCCTTGTAGACAGAATAAAACGCTGCTGACTGTTTGTATTTGATGTTATGCCCTATAGCCATTTTATATGTGTTGGGTATATTTAATACATTGCCCAGCCCTACTTGTGGGGTTTAGTTGGGAAGAAAATAAGACTAAAGTAGATGCTTAAAATATGCCACTTAGCTGACAGAAAGCCAGACAGAAAGTAAAAAAAAACAGAGAAGGTGAGATGTGAATTTATCTCATGGTTGTACTCGTCTCTATGTGCTTCAACAGAGAAATACAACTGTTTAAGATACAGCACATTAAAGTCCCTATAATGTTCATTTTAAGTGCAACATTTTTCTTTTCTATATTTTGCACTGTGTATCTAATACAAACTGCTTTCAGTTTTTTTAAAAAAAAGGGGGTTAATGTAGGTCGTCTTAGTGATTAACTCCATAAAGGTTATAATTCCCTGAATATAGCTAATAGTTTCAGTGGATTTCCTTTAATTAAGGTGCTTAAATTACTTTAGTTTCTAATGGATTGTGTAAATTCTGTCAGATAAATTCCAAAATGCAGTTGTACACTGGAAGCTGTTTCATGTAAACATAAATAATATACCTTAACCAACTTGTTTATGTTATGGCTTGTCCCCCTGGGTGAAAATAGCAACATTAGCTACTCCATCTCAGCTGCAAATAGCAGCTTCTAAGATGCTAATAGCATCGTTTTTCTCATAAATAAATAAAAAAATAAATAAATAAACCTTTGTGTATTATATAAGAAGGCCTTGACTAATGTTAGAGAATGTTGCTTAACTTCAAGCTCTACTTTAGGGATATAACTCAAATTCTGAATCATGCTATAGCTTTCACTTTTATAGAGTTTTAAAGTAAAAAAAAAAAAGAATTAATAAAAAAGAAACATGTTATTCCCACGTGAGTTAAGTGAGGCAAAGACTAATTTGTTTTTAATACAAATGTGAGCGAGAGTCAGTCTGTATTAGTGAGGTGATGGAGAATTGGGCTGCTCACAGCTCCGAAGTAAGACTCAAGCACTGATAAATCTTAGAGGAAATAAATTTCTAACAAATCAATAAAACATTATTCTACTGGCGCAAAAAGGATTACATAATGTGGGTGTAACAGATAAGCAGAAAGGCACTGACTGATGGATGATGTCGCAGCTAAACTCGAATTATTTACATGCCTCTCCAGTGTCTGCTATCCTGCGTTTGGGGGCTTTCTGCTCCACATGCACGAAAAACTGTAATTAGGATGCAGTTTTGCATAAAGTGTCAGTTTGAGGGAGAATCCATCCATTTTTCTGCCACTGAGCTGTCAACATGAATGCATCATACAAAGAGATAAAGACTAAAAAAATACTAATTTAATAGTTGTTTAGACAAGTATTCATATCCAATTAAAGTCATGTAGAGTATGAGAAATATGACAGATTTGGTAAATATAGTAGCTTACATACTTTTGCCCCCAACTATAAATAAATAGCCCATCACCTTAAGACCCACAGCATTACTTATTTTTTCGATGTTTACCAGAACACGTCTAAAAGATATGAATACAATCACGTGACAAAGAAAGTAGGTCTTAAATCAAACACTTGCTGGGACTTAAACTGGGTGAAAAAACATTACATCAGATGAAGCATAACACATGTTCTGTTCATCTGATGTTATCTGTTATGATGAGCCGTAACAAACATCATCAGATGAACCACAGTTTTCGAGGCCTGCTGCCTTCCCCAGAACCAAGATAAAAGCTGAATTTGTTTGAGGAGTCATTTTAATGCACAGTTATCTACTTAACTTAAATAAAGACCTCAAATTGTCTTTATTTATCCATATGGAATATTTTCTAATCTTCTAACTCTGATTTGTTTCTTGCCTTCATGGTTTAAACAAGCGTCCTCACTGAACCAGCCGTCCGATCTGAAGTTATGTGGCTGATCTGCATTTTAAATGGCCTGAAAACTCCACCTGCTCGTCTGGCCGCTCGGTCGCCCAAGCGGTAAATGGTGCCGACCCATTTGATGCCATCAACACACAGAATTGTGGGATTAATTTACTATTTTGGGTGCACCTAAAAATACTCTGTTTACATTTGTTCAGCAGTGGCTCTTATCTTTTTAATCTCTGTCTTATTCAGAACTTCTGACCGGTATTTTATCTTGTCATATTTTTTCCGAATAGTGTCCTCGGCTGCAGCAGCAGCTTCGTGATCAGCACATTTGCATCTTCTGTTTCAGAGTTGAATCGTTTGTTAAATGACTGCATGAACATTTAATGATCAGTAGTTTTTAAATTCACGAGCGGTGTAGGAACTTACAACAAACACGAGGTAAACACTGACTTCTGAAACTGAAACAGGTGGCAATGCATTTAAACCTGAACTTCATTCATTGTGCAGCAGATTATAACAATCTAACTTATTAATAATAATAAGTGTTTCTGTATCGTAACGATTTTACTTTTCTTGTGAGTTCATCAGAGTAAGGACGTTTCTTTTCAGACATGCTTTAGACATGATTTTAACACAGTTTATTATTGAGAAACCTGAAAGTGCCACAAAAATGGTGGAGAGAGCCGTGGAGATGTCACCTGCACATTCTCCACTAACTCTTCCAGGGAGGTAAAGATGGGAACGCTCGTGCTCCAGCGGAGTATTTCTCCTGCTCTGGTGTTAACGCCGAAAATGTCATGCCCATTACGGGAATGTGCACAGCTGAACAAGCTGAATCTACCATCATTGTAGGAGTTGTTTATGTCTTAAAATTCATTCATTATTCTGTGTAGGTTTTATTAACATCAACATTAAAACTCAGGGTTTGTACAGACAGCCTCAGAGTAAGTGAAAATAGGGCATCTAAATTAAACCAATTTCAAAGTCTTGAGTTGTTTTCCTAATTTCTGGTTCAGAGGTATTCCTGGCTTTAGAGATGTCTTTGGAGCCTAGTTTATATTTTGACCATTTCTGTTCTTTACAGCTCTCTGAGTTAACCAGAATAATTGCTTCATCTAAACCTTCAACTTGTATTTTAGACACCATCCTAAAACCAGACTCTTTAAAGAAGTTTTCCCTCAGTTAATACATCTGTACTGGATTTCATAAACACATCTTTATTGACAGGATATGTACCTTAATCTTTTAACACTGCTGTAGTCAAACCTTTACTAG
>CM047990.1:7382134-7392599 GCA_026261665.1 Melanotaenia duboulayi | reverse complement strand
TATATAATTAAATTATTGTGGTTATTAAATTAAAATAAAATTATTCTTGATAAATATGCAAACTGATATTTCCACTATTCCCAAGCTACATTAATCATAAGTAAAAAAAAAACAAAAAAAAACATAAATTTAGTAATGGATGTGTGTACGTGTGTGTTTGAAACTCAAAAACATGGCAGTAAAAGTACAGATTGCCTCCAACATTACGCAGCCAGACAAGGCCATCCATTTGGCAAGCAGCGCTGTGGTCTCTGTCACTGGATGGAAAACACTGTTAAACAGGAGGATGGAAAAGAGAAAGGCAAAATAGCAGCGGACTCTCAGAAATAATCACTCCCTCTCACGTCACCCACACACTGAATTCTGTCAGCACAAATACAGCCACCCACTTGCTCTGTGTCAAGATCCTACAGACACTGCAAAGCTGAACTGACACAGTTGAGCAGGTTTTTGGAGAAAGCTTATGATGAGCAATCACGCTCCATGTTCTGTGTACAGGCCGCACATTCTGAGACAAGTAAAGAGTACTTGTTTAATAAGAAAGCCTAAGTTACAGCAAAGTAAACAAAACTGGTGACAGGTTACAGCTGAAATTATTTTTTTGTCCCACTGTAAATTGGCTGACTCAGGATCAGTGAAGTATTCTGTTTGTTTTTTTCTTTAATATGTTAGGGTATTCAAAAGATTTATGAAATGGTAGTTTTGCTAATTCAGCTGTTTGTTTCTGTAAGGTACTTATTTAAAGGCTTGTTTTTAATTTACAAAAATGTTTGATTTTATTATGTAAATCACTGTGTGCAGCCTTTTTGTATGAAACGTTCTTCATAAATAAAATTTGATGTGCTTACACTAGCCCCTGCAGAGTGTGGTTTATCAGGAACGGAATGGTCTGCCTGCAGTCCTGGCATCAATACTAACTGCTTAATTTTTCAGTGCAGAGTTAATATCTAATGAAAGGCTGGACTGCACAGGTTTTTGTTCACACATGGTACGGCTTAGCAGATCTGAGGTGAAGATTAGACCTGATATGATTAAACTTTACGTTTACATACAGAGTTACATTAAACTGTGGTTAAATCTTAGCTGTGCCTTATACTGTACTACAATTATTCAGTCAAACTAAACCCTATGATATTTTTTTTTGAAGAACCTTATTAATGGATGGTATGATCCAGGCCTGTTATCACACCTTACTGGTTACAGCTGAACACTGGAGATGTTCAAAAGAATGTGCAGACAATTTTTGTCCAGTCTTTTTCCACAGCAGCACTTCACAGCAGGAGATGTCATGCTAGAGAAACTGAAATCGTGAGAGGGGTTGCAGGCCAGAGTAGGGAAAATGTGCTAAAAAGGATTACTGTGAAAATCACTGTCTTCTAATAATACATTGAAATACCTGGCCAAACAAATTATGTGACATGAAAAAAATCTTTAGCAATCTGAAAAGAAAATTTATGATTTATAGGAAGAGAAGCTTCTGGACAACCTTTGGTTGTGTTGATCTTAATACCAGATATATCTGAGCTTTTACAGGATAAACGTGTGGTGAGTGAAAAGCAGCTCATCGACCAGTAGAAAGGAAAATAAAGCACCACCTCTCACCAGTAAGCATACTCACTCAGCTACTACTCACCAGCTTGTGTTTAGGAACTTTTTTTCTCAATCCTTTTGGCACAACCCCCCCCTCCCCTCCCCTCTCTCTCTCTCTTTCCCTCTCTCCAAAAACAAAAAGAAAATAGGTCGTTTTAGTGATATAAAGGATCTATATAGTTACTAGTACTTATACCTAGTACTTATACTAGTACTCATACAATTGTCTACAGTTATTGCTGTGGGCAGAACTAATCCTCGGTTTTGTTATTTGTTGCAGTGAAGCTGAAGCAGCCTCTGACTGAACACACTTGTTGTCCATTATGCAGATCAGTTCTTGCAACATTCTTCATTAGATTATCAGCTCCAAATTGGTCCCCAGCAGTCCTCTTTATAGTTTGTTCAGTCATAAAGAACATATTTTTAAATCTTTTTACAAATTTGTTGCAAAATGCAGCGGATTGTGGTGATAGTCGTTCCGTGTGAATGTTGTTTGTGCATTTGCTAATACAGATAAAAGAGGCTTACCATTTTTTTACAAATCTAATCACAAGGAGATATTTTGCTTCAACTTGGCTTTGGCATTACAGTTTAGATTAACCTTACATTTAGGGTTAAATCCTGCGTGGGGAAAGTAAAAGGAAAACAAAACACAAAAGATGAAATATTCTGTAATACCATAGAGTGAAAATGTGCTTTGATTCTTTACAAAAGGCAAAAACGTGCCTTGATATATTTCAAAAGTAGCAGCAACTACTGACTTTCACCTTATGTGGCATGTTGGTCTGAGATGCTTTAAAACATCAACTGAACATCATGGCAAAACTTCACTGCATCAAGCCTACCTCGAAATTACACATCCTCTCCAAAGAGAGATGTTTCAATTAAAACAATGACAGGGCAGCATGTTTAACAGGAGCTATGTTTTTTTTTTTGTTTTTTTTTTCCATTTTCTCNCATGTTTAACAGGAGCTATGTTTTTTTTTGTTTTGTTTTTTTTTCCATTTTCTTTTTTGTGCTTTGTATTACTGACATAAAACAGAGCCTAGAGGATTGCAGTGCGGATGTGAGAATGCTCAAGTTAAAGCTGCTAAAAACACACAGAGTTATTACTTGTGTTTAAAATCTTACTCTGCTGATGCTGTTGTTAGTACACTACAGGAGAGGTTATGACCATTTAAGGAAAAGTGATAGGCAGCAGAATCAAACTGCATCAATCTTTTCTGAACGGGTAAGAGATATACATTTAAATGCAATACGACAATTCTCCTGACAATACAGATAGTAGCAACTTTAATAGCTCATTTAATCATCTAAAAGCATTACACTACAGGAAGGAGAAGTGAGAAAAAAAGGTCAAGTGTCGTCATGCAAACTGCCCACATACATTCAAATCATCCAGCTAGCAGCTTTCTCAATTGTAAGGCAGAATACAACCACCAGATTACCCAGCATTGTGTGAGTGCTTTTGCGTAAGACTGAGAGCTACAGCTAGGGAAAATACGAAATGTGAGTGAATGCAAGTGTAACGGGTATGAGCTTAGATTCGCTGATCATTTTGAGATGTGTGTGGTAGGAGGACAGAGCGGGTGGGTGGAGAGAGAGAAGAGGCTGAGAGTGAGAAATTCTAATTTACTCGGGGCTGCATGTCAAAAATTTTGTGCTCATATGTTTACAGAAATACTGACTGTTGGAGTTATTGCTTCTGTTGGAGCAGCATTTACTACACACATGCACAGCACTATGTATGTAGAACGTGTCACAATACAATATGTACAGTATAGTTGGAGACATTCCTCAGAGGTTTTGCTCCATATTGACATAACAGCATCACACAGTTGCGGCAGGTTTGATGGGTGCATCCATGATGAGAATCTCCCGTTCCACCACATCCCATAGCTGCTTTATTGGATTGAGATCTGGTGACTGTGGAGGCCGTTGGAGTCCAATGAACTCATTGTCATATTCTAGAAAGCAGCTGGAGATGATCTGAGCTTTATGACATGGTGCATTATCCTGCTGGAAGTAGCATCAGAAGATGCTACACTGTGGTCATAAAGGGATGGACATGGTCAGCTACAATACTCAGGTAGGCTGTGGTGGTTAAACCAGGCTCAACTGGTACAAAGGGGCTCATAGTTATGGCAATAATATTGTCTGCACTCAGAACGCGATTCTGAGACAATCAATTTTATTAATCTCCTTCCTCACTGTTCTTTACTCTGCAGGCTGCCGCACGCCTGTGCACATCCACTGAGTGAACTGACTATACTCCCACCCTCAACCCCAACCAATCACAGGCTCAGATAAAGTCACGCAGACTGGTTGTTTCGTTTTGCGATTACACTGGAAAAGATTCTTTCTATATCAAGAGGAGTTATTCATTTCAGACCTCATTACATTACATTTTCGTTTAAAATTATATTTTAATATATCTAAAGTAAATTCATCTTCTGCATCGGACATAGGGGGGTACATAGGTCAATTATTTTCATAATATTAACTGAAGTATAGGGAATTTGGTTCTCTTGGTGTTTGTTTGACTTTGCTAGGCTAGCAGCAGAAGGAAGATTTTTTAAGCTGACCAGTTTTGCTATACGACATCGTCAGTCAACATGGTGAAAATAATGTGACAGCACTACTTATAGGCTACAGTAAATACATTTCTGACTTATGTAATAATATGGAAATGAATATAACACTAACCAGAATGAGCCACAATGGTAATGCCATGCAAGTGTGCCAAGAATATATCCCCCATACCATTACACCACCACCACCAGTTTGAACCGCTGATCCAAGGCAGGATGGATCTATAATTTCATCTAGTTTCCACCAAATTCTGAGCCTACCATCTGAGTGTGGAGCTGAAATGGAAACTCATCAGACCAGCAACATTTCTCCATCTTCTTTTGCTCAGTGTTGGTGAGTGTGTGTGAATTGTAGCTTCAGCTTGCTGTTCTTAGCTGACATGAGGCACCTGGCGTGGTCTTCTGCTGCTGTAGCCCATCTGCTTCAAGGTTGGATGTGTTCTGCGTTCAGACATGATATTCTGCATACTTTGGCTGGAACCAGGTTATTTGAGTTCATGTTGTCTTTCTATCATCTCCAACCAGTCTGTGTTGTGTGTGAAGATCCTCTTTCCCTTCTAATGCTTGGTTTAAACTTCAACAGGTCATTGTGTAAGAGCCGACACATCAGTACCATCATGAGGTTTGTGCCACGCATTCTGTTTCACCATATTGGGAATGACTCAAAGAAGAGCAGCATTTCTCTGTGACTGCATGTTATGATAGCTGCTACATAAAGGGTTGCATGGGGAAGGTCATGCTAGTGGAGCTTATTTTAAGAATTCATTAGGTTATTATAGAAATCATAAATTTCTCTGTGATTTACCAAATTATAAATAAACCGATTATCATTATCAAGGACAATAGAAAAATAAAGTATCTCCTCTTTTAAATTTAGCATTTTACATGTGAGAAAAAAAAACATTGTCCTGTTACATGACCCAATTTTACATGACACACGCACACGCAAAAGAAATTTGCACTTTCCCTCTGGGATAAATAAAGTACTTGTCATTTTATTTAATTTCAGTCAAGCTTCATTTTTCACATAGCATCACATTTGACTATAGAGCACTTGGGTATTCAGAGCTGTTCATGGTATACTCATTGACTTCAAGGTATGCAGGTTCTGTGACTGCAAAATTGAGCCCAAATCCTTAGCCCTCTACCACCATGCTTTACTGTATGTTGATTTATAGCACAGACAAACATCCTAAGATGCATTTAGTTTCATCTGTCTGAGCATTATTTAAAAAGTCTTGTGATTTATTCAGATGCAACTTTGCAAAACCTAAGCTGTGCTGCCATGTTCCTTTAAAGAAGAGGTTTTCTCTTGACATCCCTCCCAAATAAGCCACTCTTCTTCAGGCTTTTTCAAACTGCATAGTCATGAGCTTTAACAATTAGCATGCTAACTGAGGCCTGGGGAGTCTGACATTTAGCCTTAAGGCTTTTTGCATTTTTATCAGACGTTTAATGTTGTGATATCGGTGTAAAATTGCAAGACGTCCACTCCTAGGGAGACTGACAGTCTTACTGAAGGTTTTCCACTTGTAAGGAATCTTTCTCACTGTAGAATGATAGAGACTTGACACGGTTTGGAAATAGCAACAGCGAATCTCTGAATAAGCTGATGCATATAGATTCCTTCATCCTGCTTCCTGATTGAGCTTCACTGAACTAAGCTGCGTATGATTTTAAACTGCACTGTATGCATTCACTGCAAGCTTCCTCATAATCTTCCTCACCAACTCCTCCATCCATGTAAAGATATTTCCATCCCAAAGCACACATTTCAGGTTTACCTAGCTTCAAATCTAGCAACTTAAACTGATGTTTACCATTAATAATACTTGATTAGAGCCCAAAGAATAATATTACACAAACTATATACAGCGTTTAGTTTAGGTATGTCTAACAAGTGTAATGCAGGGGCATACTGTACCAAGAGTATAATGTAATGCTACCAAACTGGGTTACATTAAAACTGCATGTTCCATCTCTGTAATCTTAGTAACAATTCAGCATTTTAGCAGAAAAACCTCCTTTTTAGGTAAAGTGGAAAACAATGATGTTAGCACCTAGTACAACATAAAAAAAAAACTAAAGTACACAATGTTAGTTTAGTAGGCTGTAGCCAGCAGTGTCTTCAGTTTGATGTCTTTGCATCTGCTGTAAGCTGCAGGGAGGCTTTCTGTTCACAGGGGGTGTCTGTAATATCTTCCCAAAACATCATCAAGCGGGGAACTAAACCCTGAGGATCTAAGAGGCTGGGGGTGCATGTTTTACATTCTTGTATGAATGTAGGTCTTTAGAGAGAAAAAAAAAAGCTGAATCAGTCTAAAGTAATTCTCATCAAAGACATACTTCCTAAGCCTTTTTTGGGGGGGGGTTGTATTTAAAATAAACNTGAATCAGTCTAAAGTAATTCTCATCAAAAACATGCTTCCTAAGCCTTTTTTTTTTTTTTTGGTTTGTATTTAAAATAAATGTAAAAAAAAAACTTCTGAACAACAACTCAAATAAATCATATTCACTGTATTTGTGTTTATGTATATCAGCTTGTCTGCTACCATCAAGTCTGTGTGTGTGTGCCCTGTCAAAAAAAAAGGAAGCCAGTGGATGCTTGGGTCATAAGTGGACTTTTCTGGCAGCATGATAGGACTATGACAGCTTGGCCAGAGCAACCGTGATCCAAGCAAGTCCTGAATGAAGAAATAACAGTATGACAGCATCATGGCTTTATGAAACCACCACTTGGCAAGCAAAGTCATGGTAGGATGAGGATTTAAAGACTTTTTTTTTCCTTTAATGGGGTCAGGAATGTCCCAGAACACTCACACCCTGCAGGCCTGTCAAAAGAGTCAATTGAGTGTCAGAATTGGGAAGAATGTGGATGTAAAGAGACAGACAGTACAGGACACATACATGGACTCTGTGGTGGCCAATCCATGTGTAAAAAAACGTCTCAATTTAAGCTTTTTTTTTCTCTTTTTGCCTCACTGATTTGTGGTTTCTTTGGCTACACAGCTGTTCAGTCCCAAACCCTTGTGTTCCTTTATCATTCTGCATGTGGAAATTAAGTATAGCTGAGACGTTTACGTGATTACTGATTACGATCTTTCAAGATTGCTTTCCAACTGTACTTCCTCCCGGATGATGATGGTTCCTCACTATCCTTTCAGGTTTTTGACAATGTTCTTCATCATGCTAGCTTAGTAACCGTTTTAGTTCAGTCACATCACCCAAAAGCATATACAGCAAGTAGCAGCCATGATAAGAGCTGATTATTATTAATATTATTCAAATACTACAAACAAAACATCTCCTTTAGCAGATGATTCATCAGCTCATCTTTTATCAAAGAAAAAGAAAAGGAAAAATTAATATTCCATTTTACAATTCCTTGCAGCCACAACTTTCAAAGTGAAGCTTGATTATTGTGCTTGTTTGATTGTGCCAACTGTGAATCATATATATGAAGACAGTGATGGAAGTTTGTCCTGCAGATATGTTGCAGCTGAATTTAACTGAATGATATTTTATTGATCACCAAAGGGAAGTTGCATGAGCTTTATTCCAGTTCAACAATGTGTCACCAAGCAGCTCCTGCTTTATATGGCGTGGAAATGTGTTTTTTGTCGAAGCCTCTTAAGTAATAATTCATGTATTTTTTGAGTGGATTCATTTTAAATCTAATCAGACTCAAAAACAAAAACAGAATATGCAACCAAACCAAGAAGTAATCTACCAAGAACACACAAAGGAATGTATTTGACGTTGTGAGGCATTTGGCTGATGCTGCACATCATCTGACAAGGCACTACAGCAAAAGCTGTACTTATTTTTCTCCTACATTGTTTTGTTAGAGCCTTTTTGCACCTGGGAATGGCTTTAAAAGTCATTATGGGCTCAGTGCTGGCTAAATACGTGCTGTTTTAAGACATAGTGCCAAGTCATTAAAGAATAAAGAGGGAATTTGAATTGCTTGCATTCAGCTCAGAATCGGGGAGGCTTATTTTCATTAGGATTTCCTTCGGTTTTTCTGTCATCTAATTTTCAATAGCTCTGTTGTGAATAATCTGTAGAGCGAGGGCCAACGGGAAGCATTATTTTTGTGAATGTCCTGAGGCTTCAGCCAATCTGTTGAGCAGGAGGGCAAAATGTTTGGTTTTNCTGAGGCTTCAGCCAATCTGTTGAGCAGGGGGGCAAAATGTTTGGTTTTTTCTGTTTTGCTGGGTTTTTTTTGTTATTTTATTTATTTTATTTTTTTTAAACATATCCATGTTTTTATCCTGCAGTGACAGCATGGCATTATATTTTTTAAGCATATTTTACTTTAGCTTATCATCAAAGAAAATGAAAGGAGAAATACTGACGACTGTAGAGGCAAAGGAGGAAGCAGCTCACTCAGAAACTGCTTTCATAATGTGACCGGGAAATGAACCCTGTCATCGGTAAAGCTTGTCAACACTTATGGTAAATCTGTGCACTGTAAAAAAAAAATAATGTAAAATAAAATAAATAAGAAGAAGAAAAAAATGATCCTGTTACAGTACGATAACCAGTTGCTACATTATTTATGTGTTTTTCATACCACTGTTTCTTTTAAGTGGGATAACAGGGAAACAGAATGTAAAGATAAAACGAGAAGGGAAGGAGGAAGGAGTGAGGTCTTGGCTGGTTACCATGGTACCTCAGGTTGGAGATGTTTCAGAAGTATTAAATATCACTCAGAGTCCCTCTGCTTTTGATCCAGCTCTTCCAGACGCAGACTGCTCCTCCTTCGCATCCTGGCAGGACGAGCACCTGGCTGGAGAGGCAGATCACTCGCCTGAGAATGGAGCTACATCGATAAGCAATAACATGTGTGCAAATTCACCAAGAAAACAGCATTTTAAACATATAAAACAGCATTATGACAGGTTACTTCGAAGATATCCATGAATGCAGATATTAATGGAATCTTAAAATATCATGAAACATAATCATAACTGTCTATGAAACGTTTTGTTTGTTTGTGAACTTTACCTGTCCTACTTAAAATGAATGTGTTCGGCATTTCCAACTGCGAGAGAACTGCATTCAAGAGCGATCAGCTCTTCTCTGAAAAACAGCACAAATAACTAGAATGAAAACATAAACGTGACATGAAGAAATCTGTTTATGGTGCATCACAACAAAAACAGCTACACCGAAAGTGGGGAAGCGTAACAGATATGTCATCATGTATCAGTCCTGTCACCCTCAATCACACTTCAAAACTACCCTATTTGAAAGCACATGTCTCATACGTCCCAGGCAGAGGTGCTGTAAAGAGCCAGGCTAAAGTCCTGACATGCATAAACATAAGACGTAATTTCAGATGGCACTGCAAACTATTTCATTTTTAGCCACTGGGCTTCAGCTTAAAGCAAACAATATGTCAGTGAGTGTTAGAGGAAACCCATCAAACTACAAATGTGGTTAAAGACCTGTCAGTCTACAAACATCACAATCAAGATCTGTTGGGAGGGTTAACACAAACAGGAAAACATTCAAACTGATAGAAGCTGTCTTAATTAGCATATTGGCATAGCAAATTATAGCTCTGCATAGTCCTCCTCAACAGCTTCCTCCAGTGCACGACTACTTGTTCTAGGTTTTCACAACCACATGGTGGTAATACTCAAAACATGGAACAGCTTAAAACATAGGTGTCCTATTATGTTCTTCCAGTTGATGGTTTTTGCTCTGACATGGGAAAAGATAATTCTGTTTCGTGGAGAAAGTACACACGGAAAAACTGAGTACTTGAACGTATGGACTGCTGCCAATGAGGCAATACCGGCGCTTAATCCTGTTTGTTATGAAATCAGCTGAAATTGACTTTAAGCCAGTCGACATTCAATCAACGTGTAAGATCAGCTTATAGGATCTGTGTTTTTAGTTTTATTGGAGGACGGCCCAAAAGCTGAAAATTACTCAGCACCCTCAAGTCTGTGGCTGCTGAGAGCGATGTGGATGGATCCCAACACGAGAGTAAAAACTGGCTTTTATAAACCTCGTCTCAAGAAAAGTTGATCATATGTTTGAAGCTTTAAAATACACAAATTCAAAAGTACTTATGTTTATTGTCTATGCTGATTAATTTAATTTTATAAAAATATATAAAAATAAATCCAAGATTAAATGCTAGCAACACAGAAAAAATGTAGACAGATGTTTGTGCTAGATCAGCCTCCTTCCTTTCAATTACATTTACAAATCATTTAGAAACTAAGGGAGCTGAATGTTTTAGTTCTAGTCATTTTGTTTAAATACAT
>CM047990.1:7315291-7344815 GCA_026261665.1 Melanotaenia duboulayi | reverse complement strand
TCTTGGGAATTGGTTTATGTTTTATGGATTAACTCTCTCTGTTTATTTATGCTAAGTTATTATGAGGATTCAAATGAGAGATTGCAGTAACAAAAAAAACTTCTCATTACTACAACATTCTTGCTTTTTAGCAAACAGAAAAAGGGACGTTATCCTATTTTTTCACAAGCTGACACAATTTATTGAGGTCTTGATGAAACATCTGTAACATGCGTTCGTCAAAATAACACACTATAAGGTCTCATTATTATTATTATTATTATAGCACAAGAGACCATACAGTAACCTGAGTAGCTAGGACCACACATCCAACTGATATTTGCAAGAGGCAAAAAGCAAGAGCAAAAAGAGAACTTCTGACTTCCTTGGCACAGCAAATGCATTAATCATCTGAAGTTGAAGTTAGGAAGAGATAAAGATGGAGGAGGTTGAATAACTTTGTTGAGTGGCATAAGTTCCCCTGCAAATCTAAACAGCTCTGTGAATCTCACATTTTTAGACATAGGAGGTTTAAAACAAAACGCCAGGGTTGTGCTTCTTACAAATTTTGGTTGGTAGTGACTCAGACACCTAAAGCATAGTAAAAAAAAAAAGAATTCTTCCATATGTCACATTTGGTGTGGTTGAAAGGATCCTCAACACCTTTAAAATTTGAATTTAAATTTAAATTTAAAGTGGGCCTGCAGCCTGTGGAAGCTTTCCTCTGCAGAGACAGTCACTTAGGTTTGATTCACTTAGTGAATGAAAAAAGTAACAAGCGGCTTTACAGATCTTGCAATGAAAGTGTTTGTTTATATATATTGTATATTTATCTACGCAGTCTAAATTATTAAAAGGAAATGTAGCAATTCACACATTTCATAAGGTTGAATTATGAAATGTTGGTATCTTACATGAATGCTGGTTTTAATGAGTAAAAACAGTAGTTTCAAATAAAATTTTCACTAGTGATGTTTTAGTTTTCTTCCTTTGTTAGTCTTTACACTCTCTCTAACACATAGACTATTTTCTTCATCCCTCTGCAACTCTTCACTGTATCTTTGGTTCTCTTTCACCCAGAGACTGGATCCAAGCTTTGTCTGCCTACGCCACCTCCAACTTCTTGCGGGCAGGAGAGCTCGGAGCAGGGATCGGGGAGCCGTGGGTGGTAGCAAATGCAGCCATTTACCTGTGGAACTATAATAGCCACTTGCTGGCAGCAGGGGAATTCCAACTCCTGCTTCCTACCTTCCAGAGTCTTGTGGAAAAGCTTCGAAGGACTAAGGACATTGGGTTGTTAAAGTTTCTAAATTACACTAATATTTTATCCCAAGAAATGTTAATCATACCAAACAAGATAGATCAGGTGTTTGGACCTCGTGAAATCAAATTAGTTTTGTTTCAGTGCTATAAATAGGACTAATCTGCTTCACCAACAATAAATAGATTAAATTTGTGCACTTTGCTATTGATGAGAGCTTTCATCTTTCATAAGTTGATTATTTAAAAGTTGACAGCAGTTGAGAAGTATGAAACGGGCCGATGACTGCATGTTTTAAATTATTCAGTGGGTTTTGAAAGACTTTCACCAGCTCAGCAGTCATTTTGTCGACTCCCCACTGGGTTTACAAACTCTTTTTTTGTCAGGTAAAATTTAAAAGGGATTACTTTTCAAAGCTAATGTTACTACAAGGTGCATTTATCCCCAGAAAAATAATATTTTAAGCCAAGGCAAGTTCATTTATAAAAATCCATATAAACACTGTAGCGCCCTCAGAACATGTTTCAGTTTTAACTCAGCTTTTGTTTTTGACTTAAGAAATTAGCAGCAAATGTGAATTTAGCTGTACTGATATGTGACAGTTCTGAATCAAAGGTTTCTATTTTCAGGAAGAACCAAAAGATGTGTTGCCTTCACACTTTTACCATTTCTTATTCTCAAAGATGTCTGTGTGGTATATTCTTTGTGTTGTTTCTTAGGAACCGAGCCCTGTGTGTGCTGCTGTGTAACGCTGTGGCTCAGGGATTGATGCAGCCTCTGTCTGAAAGAGAGAGTGCTGAGTCTGCTCCAGCAGGGGACAAAATGAAAAAAGGAGCCGAGATGGGTATGGATAAGGCTGCCAGCGCACATGGAGTGCTTTTAGACCCTGCTGCCGTGCAGAATGCCCACATGGCATTAGAGGTATGTCAGTGTGTGTATAGCTGAGCTGTGGTGGGGTAACAGATAACCCTTTATGCAACTGCACAAGTTTTCTCCCTAGACTTGATAGGTGTGTGTTCCTGAAAATTGTAAACTGTTTGGAGACATGTTTTTAATTAAAGTCTATTTTATAAAATTATGTAGGCATGCCTCAGGAACATTTTTGTTTTGCTGTCTATTTTTTTAAGCAAAATGATACCAAAGCCAGTGTTGATTGAACCTATTTTTGATGAAGATAAGACACAGTCATCCTATAGAAGGAACAGTCTACATCAGGTTACTTTATTTAGTGATGGGCAAGAATATTTTTTATCACGATTAATTACATGATTTTCTGTTATTATTGCCAATTAATCACATCCTTATATACAAAATTCAATAATAAATTCAAAGGTAGTGTACTTCTCTGTTCTTTTTAAAGTACTGCTAGATGAAGAAAAATGCAGAAATATTTTAGACAAATTAGCTGCTTTTTAAAAGCAGTATTTACTTGTAAAGCTTAAACTACGTATTGATGAAATAAAGTCAAATAAGTCTGACATAGCTGGATGTAAATTTCAAGATTTATTTGTTAAATGGTTAAAAATCAGCAGTATGAGTTTCAAGGCTGTGTGAACCTGCCTTCCTTCTAAAAACATGTTTTCCTGCTGTAATAGAAAAGATAAGAATCTCAGCACTAATTCATGGAGAGAGAAAGTCAGTTTTTAATGACTTTATAAAAACTTAAGACCTTAAAATAAAAAAATAAATAAAAAATGCTGTAAAAAATAAATTATTAGCTGTACACTTTCTGTAGAATCTCGGTGAGACGAGCAAAGAACGTCGGGAACTTGTTTTCAGTGGGCGTGTGCTTTTTGTCCCAGATTCAGATAAACAGCAGGCAGAAAAGACTCACACAACACCGGTTCATATCAGTGCCGCTCACCCTAAATGTTTTTAATGACGCGTGATGATGGCTGTCCCAAGCCAGTGCCCCCCTCCTTTACCTGTGATTTCTTTATACTTACAATCAGAGCCAGTCAGCCACAGACTTTTAGGAAGCTGCATTAATGTACAATAAAATAATTATTGGGATTAAGTCATTTATTTATACCTGAAAGTAGATTTGTTTTGTAGCGAGATGACGTTCTTACATGCATATATAAACTCTAAATCAAACGCAACATGGAACAATGAACCCAAAAAGAAAACAAAAAAACTACTTAAAACTCAACAATTAAACTGAACATGCAGACTATAGCTACAGCGTGTTCTGGTCAATACTGTTAGTGGAAACAAAGCTGTTTCTATAGCGTTTCATTTTATATCTAGCGACTAAAAACTTCTGCCTGTATGCAAAAAGCTGGATCGTTCTGTGTTGATGATGGGAGCCACTGAGAAAAGAAGAAGCTATAACTCTCTGGTATACAAGGATGTTCGTAAAGGCATCGATTCACCAATCAATCCAGATGACCATATAATGGTTTAAGGCATTCCTCTCCTACAAAGGAGTAACTGAACCGTGACACCAAGGAAAAGATAAAAACGATTAAATAGAAGTATGATAAAATGTATTCTTTGAGGTTTTGGGGTGCATGATGTAACAAACATGCAGCCCAAATAGGGCCTATAACCATAACACTGCAGATAATCAAAACACATTTCACTGGATCACTGCCTCCTTCCTTCCAGACCGATTGTGGTGTTTTGAGCTGTTTCTTTCTGATCTGTCTGCTGTTAAAAAGAAAAGTCTGAAATCTCAGATCTTAAAGCTCAAAAACTGCTTGGAATCTCTGAAAAATGTTGAAAGCAGTTTTTTGACGGGTGTGTGCATCATCTCTGAATGCAGTGTTTTCAATAAATTACATTTTTTTGTGCACACATTACACAAAAAACATTTTGTTTGACACCATGCATGAACAGTTGAAGAACTTAGACTTTTAAATTTAGATATTCAATTTCCAAACCACGATTTAAAGCAGGACTAAAAGACTTTTACAATTTAAATCTGGAGTTAAATGCCCTCGCTGATGTAGCTTTAGTAGTGTGTGCCAGAAGTGAGTGGGGAGAAACCTGCAAGAATCCTTTCAGATGTAACTTTGTGCTCAAGAAAGAATTTCAGTGTATAAATGTAAATAAAATCAGCTGACAGCAAAGATAAACATGTTTTACGACTGATGTACTACTTTACCTTGTCACAGTCACATTTTTCTCTTTCACTGCCAGAGGGGGAAGGCAAAAGCCCAAAACCAGGAGTTAATCTCTTAGATCTCTCTTTTTATTTTCTACATATAAAGACGTTTTATAGGAAAATCTCCATGCTTTTTCATGTTATTTTGGAAATATGCTTCGTGTTGCGAGTGATAACATGCAAGCAGCAAATAAAGCAGCTAGAAATGTATTCTTTTTTACTTTAATTATTTTGGTTTAAGTTGTGCTTCTGCTTTAAGACAGGATATTAATATTTTATAAAGCTAATGTCTGTAATGTGTACACAACCACAGTGCACCAGCACACTAAGCAAATGCTTGTATGTTGTAGCTTATCAGTAGACACATGTTTGGTGTATGAGGACCCATGTTTTAGAAAAGGCATTTCAGGAAGCATCAGTTCATCAGCAGAATGAGTTGACAGATAATGAAGCATAGCATCACTCCAAGGAAATATTAAGTTATATTGTACATCCTGTGATTCATCCAACCAAGCATGCACACACATGCACACACACTTGCATGAAGCTTTCATGACTTGGTTTCCGTGTGCTACTGACACCTCTGTCTTCTTTTCTGCCAATAAAACTCTTTTTCCTTCCCCTCTTTTTTATTCTAAGGCTCCACCATGAATATCTGCTCTAATTTAAGATGAAAGAGACTTTATCATTGAATTATTAACTAAATTTTGTGGCGTCTGCTTCTGTTTTTGAAGGAAAGATGGGAAATGATCTTTTGCCAGACATTTTTATACACAGTATAGCAGGGTCAGACACCATGTCTGACTTAAGCAAAGTCCTGCTGAGTTCTCTGTGGCAGGTAAATGGCTTCGGGGCAGTACAAGTCCAGGACATGTTGACTTCTACAGAAACATGTCACATTGTACATTATATAATAGACTATTTGATGAACTTTTTTTTTATTTTAGACATAGGTACATGAATTTTCTGATTATGTTAGGATCATTTAAAATGCACAACATGTTCTTGCTAAACTGTTTATAATGTGAGACATCCTAACCAATAGATCACTTATTACTGTTCCCTACACTTTCTCCCAGATGTGCAACTATGCCCTTCGCATATCCAGCTGCCAGATCACTGGGGAGACTGCCCCAATCGCAGTAAGGAAACAAGTGCTAACAACGTGGGTGCAGATCAAGAGGCTTTTGAAGCAACAGATTGGCCCAAAGTTGGACGTATTCAAAAACGAGGTATGTGTTGCACCTTTTGTATTTTTCTTTTACAGGTATATAAATTTAACATTGCATATATATGTACATAAGAACATAAGAAATATCTTACAGTGTTTATACTTTGTAAACTTTAGGATATATAACCATACAAACAGCATCTATGTTCCTTTAATAAGATTTTAATGTTTGCATGAACAACATGTTCAGAAAAAGAGGTTTCTCTTGAGTTGAGCCGCCACTGTTTAACTTAATTTCTTTCAACTTTACTTTTTACTATATTTGAAACAACACATACCATACTGCTAGAATAACTGTGGGAAAAATATATTATTAAGTTAGGTGAATGCTTTTGAAGTTGTGATAAGTGTAACACTTCATTTTCAGTTACAGGATTCAGTTGACTGTGAATAAAACCTTCAATTATATAACCTGTCAAAGTAATGCTTTTTCTTCTGATGTAGCCACGATGATCCAAATGTACAGTAAAGCTAATTTCAAACCCTCTCCTTTAATTATTTTCATTGTCATTTTGAGGGGCTGTCATACTTTTTTATATTTTACTAAGAAAAAAGCAGCTAATTTAGAGGCTTTGTATTATACAACAAAATATGTGAACCAAGGGGAAAATTGTGTTATAATTTTATCATATTCTAAATGTATCCATGATTATGGTCCATTAGCTGTTCTATTGTAATGTGCTTATGACAGTGCAGACTTAACCACAGCTGCTTAATATTTTTGACACTTGTTACATCAACCCTGTCCAAATGGCAGCTTTGTTCCTACTGGTATGTGTGATCATCTTTAAATGTACTGATTGTATGACTTTACAATGGGAAGAATTACTGGGAAAGCACCTTCACAGTTTTACTGTTTAATGTTAAAGTTTCCATAATCCTCAACCTGTTTGCCAGTCAAGAATTTCCTTCCCAACGAAATCACCTTCAGCTGATGCACTTCGAGCGTCAGCTGAAGGTGTGTTTCTTGTCAGGAATTTTAAGAGTCATAGTGTTAACTAAAGAAATAATAATTTCAAGCAGTTACAAACTGAGTTTAAATGTAATTGGAAGTCCTCCATTATCAACAGCACTGAAGGCCATCTCAGCAGTATTTTCAACAAAAAAAAACTGGCATTCACATTACACATGTTTATATAGCTCTTATTCCCAAAAAGTTGGGAAACTGTGGAAAATGTAAATAAAAACTGAATGCAATGCCTTACAAATCTCATAAGATTCTTTTCAAAATACAGTATAGAAAACACATTAAATGTTGAAAACGTGGGACATTTTACTATATCATTAAAATAATTAGCCTATCATGAATTTAACATCCGCAACATGTCTTATGAAAACTTTGGGCAGGGCCACGTTTATCACTGAGCAGTCGCTCTTCTATTTTTAACAACCTTTCTTAAACATTTTGGAGCTGAGGAGACCCTTTCCGAACCTTCAGAAGAAGAATACTGCCCATATAAAATCACAGCCCATCTTTTAGATTTGAGAGACTCTCTCTAAAGTGCTCCTTTCATACCAAATTAAGCTATTTCTGGCAATTAGCCTCATTAGCTGCAACATGTTCTTCCTTATGTTTCTTTTTGGTACCACTTACTTTTGTGATTAAGCAGAAAGTACAATACAGCAAACAATATCAGCAGCACTGTAGAAACTACCACCCATGCCCAAGCCAGACTCACAAGGTGAAGAATAAAAGCAAATCCAGCAAACTACAGTGGTCTAAAAAACTACTGAACTTATTCTACTCATTGAACCAGTAGAGTTTTCAAATTGAATGCACAACATTAAATCTGCATAATTCCACTATTCAACACATACAAAGCTGAATTTACAAAGCTAATCATATGCTACCACATGCTTTACTTTTTTGTCAAAGATTGTTATTGTGAAACTTTTAATGAAGACTGACCCAGTTCTCGCTCTCTAACTAAAACTTGTACTATCTTACTGTGTCTTCATAGCTACTTTGGGATTCTTGAGCATGCCAAGGACCACCTCAGGGTTACCAAAAATAAAATGGTACTGGACTCTCCAGCACCTGACAGCTGTCTCATGTGGGAAAAGCCAGAAACTATCTCATGTGGCAAAACATAAATAACCTCCCTAATTACAAACACAAGCTTATCAAGCACAGATGTACTACTGCTGCTACTAGATGAAGGGAAGGAGAGAGATCAATCAGAAATCAACCCAAAAACTACAGGTGTATGCCACTCAGCTAACTGGGCTGAAGTTGATGACATGAAACTATACAGTAAAACTGGATCTAACACTTAGACTTTTGATAGAGCTTCTTGATGTTTTGGGGAATTCTAGATGTGTTTTGTAGAGCTAGTTATGTTGTTCTATTTTATTCTACTCTACAGTCATTTAGCAGACACTTTTATCCAAAGCGACTTACATTTGAGAGTAAGAACAACACAATCAAGAATTCAAACAAGATGGGACGTCATCATTAAGTGGTAGTCAGACTGCTGTGAGTCCAGTTGGACCAAGGTGCTGTCATGTAGTGCTAGAGGCAGTGCTCTAGCAATACATTTTTTTTTCTCGTTTTGTTTAAATACAAGATCTGTTGTGCTTTCAGCAGAGGACTGGAATGAAATTTTCAGCATGCTTTCTTTGTTTTTGTAGTGTGGGAATGACGAAGTTTCTTCGATGACTCGTGTGCTTGTCGGAGTGGAGATGCTCCGGTGCAATAGGAACCCCGGGCATATGGAGTTTTCCATTCCCAGTCTCTCAGCAGTATGTACCATTCTCTGTGTGTTTTCCTACTGTAGCTGAGGTCCAGATGGCAGCAGCAGACGCCACAGTGACCACTGAGCCCGTCTACATCGAATAATGTCAATATAAAGAAATTGTGTGCCCACTTTGATCATGACGCTTTGATCTCATTATCATAGGTGTGAGACGGGCTGTCCACTTTGTCAGCAGAGAAAAGATATTTCTGTCAGTTTGACCATTTGGTCTTTTCCCACCACTCTATGCTCTCTCATCTTTCTGTCTCCCTCCCATCTTTTCACCTTCATTCTGTCTGTGTTTTTTCTAACTACCCTGTTTGTCCATCCTGTCTCTAATTTTTCCTAAACCTCTCATCATTGCATACATTTGTTTGCTCTCCTTCTTATAGCTCTAGCTTAAACCTTAATTTCTTGTATTTTTCCTAAATTCCTTCGCTTTTCCACCTTTCTGCTTCATGGTATAAACCAATAGCCCTTTTCCTCGTTATTTCCTTTCTTTTACCCATTTATCTCATTCTTCATTGTTCCTTTTTCTGCTCCATTACTGTCTTTAGGTTTTCCCACATCTTTTCTTCTGAGCTTGTCTTGCTTAACGCCTCCTCTGTCTTACCCTTTTCTTGTTCTAATTCTTTCCTCTCCTTGCCTCTCCTGTTTCCTGCCCTACCTCATCTTTTCGTCCTTTCTCATACCCCCCTCTCCAAACCTCTCCTTTCCTCTCACCGCCTCCATTTTCCGTCCTGACCATTTTCCCCTCCTCTCCTCCTGTAAAGCTGGTGAGTCTGGCGTCTGAATGCAGCTGGTCCGATGCTGTGGTGGAGTTGCAGGTGTGGTGCCAGCTGGCTGCCTTCTGTCACCATGTCAAGGACCACAGCTTGGTGTTACGCTGCACCCGGAGCGCTTTGCAGCTGGGAGAAGCAGCGACAAAGAGTCTTAACACCACGCCCTATGTTTTGTATGTGCAGTTATAAGTTATTTAAACAAAAAGCCATTTTATAAATACTTGAGTGGATCTGTGTCTTTTCTCAAACAGATGCACACATGAGAATGTGTTTGCTTTGTTATTAGAACTTGCTGTAGGTAAATGGTAAATGGTTGTGAGGAGCAAGTGACATCTTGTGCATACTGAAGAGAACTACACTCAATATGAATGAGAAAGTTTAGTCATTTTTTTACATGGAATTATAGAGTTGCTACACATTAATTGACTTATTATTAAATTAAATTACTTAAATTACTTTTATCTGTAGGTACGGCCCAACTGCAGTGAAAGAGATGCTGAGCAGGGCTGCCTGTTTGAGAGGTTTGAGCTTAGTCCATGAGTCCAGTGGCGATCTAGACACTTACAAAGAGGCTTTGAACATGCTTCTGTCCAGTGTCAGGTACTGTTTAGCATGGATTAATATATTAACTAAAGCCTTAGGCTTAGCTTTTATCTGACCTTCTTCATCTTTTGTCCATAGCTTTGCAGAGAAAGCTGACAATCAAACACTATGCGTCAGGGCTGCTGTGCATTACTGGAATACTTGTCTGCCTCTGACACAGATCCCAGAGGAAAGATGGCAGCTCAAGGAGCACCTGGAGAAGATCCTTAATGCTCTCATTCACACCAAACACGATATTGTATGACTCCACACCTGAATACTTAAAAAGCATATTTCACATTGCTTTTTGGTAACTTTGATCCAGTCTGGGGATTTTCTCTATTTTTGACGGAACTCGTTTTGCTGCACCGGGCCTAAATACATATGTAGGATGAGATTTACATAAAAATGCCACCCAGGATTTCTGTGATTTTTTTACAACTTGGCATTATTAATGCTGAAACTTCACACCAGAGCAGAAGCAATTAAGAAGCACAACAGAATGCAAACCAGAACCACAAAGGTTATTCTTCCCTACAATGAAATGTGGTAAAGCTACTTCACATCAGAAAAACTCCCCAGAATTTATCCACTACTGACAGAATCAAAGTTCACCTTAAATAAAAAAAAAAAAAGACACGTAAAAGAAAAGAGCGCTGAATGGAAGCAAGGACTGACCTTTTGTGTCCATTTTTATTGCTTCCTTCTTGGAAAAAATCCCCCTTTTATGTTAGAGGCTGTCAAGCCGAGAAAAATGGTGTCAAAGTTCTTAAATTTGCTCTGTTGTCATTAATTAATGCTAAAGTTGATGAAAATGTGTTCCTCTTTATGCTGCAAGGAGAACTTGGGGGTGTGTTCAATTATGCGAAAACATCTCCCCTGCCAGGGGGATAAACAGTCATCCAACTGCAAAATAACTTAAAATGTATAATTAAAGGGAGCTCATGTGAGGATTCAGATGATGTTCATCTGTGGTGCTTTTTTCTGCAGTACTCGACAGCGTTCAAGAAGGGCTGCATATTTAAGCACCAACTGTTGGTGCTTGATTAACTGGGAATGGCACATTTCATGCACAAAGGCAATTCGGAGTGCTTTACATAATGCATTAAAATCTTTAGAAAAAAATAAAAAGAGCAATTAAAAAAAATAAACGGCTTATATCATTTTAAGAACATTATAATATTAGCACATTATTCTATTATTCTTCTTGATTTGTGAATTTCCACTCCGTGGCCCAAATGTGAACATTTTTCACTAAGACCACCAACACCTCCAGTATTACCAGCCCCCCTTTTTCTTGTTGGTGTTGATTTATTAATCCTTTTCCCTCTTTCGTTTCAGAAACAGGGCAAAGTGAAAGGATTATTGCCATTAATAGCATTGCCTCGAGAGAGTTCTTCACATGGAGCAACAAGTAAGAGCTAAAACAACCTTTTGTTCAGGTGTTAAAGATCTGGCTATGTGGTAGCTCTCTACATCAACTAACAGGGAATTATATTTACAACTATGTTTAGTTGGCTGATTTAATTTCTGATCAACAATGCTAACAAAATTATGAAGATGCTTAATTATCATTTTAATGTGTTTGGTGTGTAGAAGATGAAGAGGACCTAGCCTTGAGAGCAGCCATTTACAATATGTTGCTCCACATCCACATTGACAAAGGAGACTTTGAAAGTGCCCTGCAGTTGCTGGACAAAGCTATTAAAGAAACGCCTCGTACCCAGCATTGGTTGTGAGTAAAATAAAAACAAAATATATCACAGACGACTAGGAGAAGGCAACAAAAGAATGCATATATGTATATATACATATATACAGTATGTGTGTGTGTGTGTTCAGACAGACATTTTATTCTCTCTGTTCTCCCAGATCCCTGCTTAAATGTTGCATACTGGTTAAAGCACGCCTGGGAAAAAACATACTGCTGGACATGCAGAATTTACGAGATGAAGATGGTCAGAGCTGCTCATTGATGTGGCATCAGGCGGCAATGTACGCTGACACCATCAACCAACAGCTGACCTACTACCAGAAATCCATCACCTCTCTTATGGTAATGTCCCTGCTTTTTCACCAGAAAGCTAGTCATCCAATTAAACAATTTAACTCTGAGAAGGGGATATATTTCTAAAAGGTGATACCACCATCATGTGGCGTCAGCATGTCATTACAACTGTTGTTGTGTTCTGGAACATTAGATTAAAGTTACTTATGTAGTAACCCATATAAGCCTTTTACTGGCATGGGAATGTGTTAAGCTTATTGTGGGATTCAGGCTTAGAATAGATACTTTTACTGAGACAATTGAAGGCAGTATTTTTGTCAAGGCTCTTGTATTTTCACTCACTTTTTTAAACAGAGTACAGAAACTCAGTGGCAGAAGGTCAGCATTCTGCTGGAATTTGCAGAGTGGCTGTTCTGTCACGACCTACCTAGAGTCGATGCCCAGCTCCATGTTCAGTGGGCAATAGACATCCTTCTACAACTGCAACCTAAACAAGTAGGAAAATCTGGTGAGAATCACTGAATCATCTTGTTTATTGTGCAAGAATACATGTCTCACAGACTAATTTTGCAACTGTGCTCTCTGATATCTGTAGGAAAAAATAAGGCATTCTGGGAATTTTCCCTAAAGGGTAAGCACATGGGAAAAGGAAACAGATTTCTCCACGGTCGTTTGTCACGTGGGTTCATTTAACCCTTAAAAGTCTGATACATCACTGCTTCCCTGAGCACCATTGCTTATATCACCAACAACTGTAACAATTTATTTATTTACTTATTTATTTCGGTATTGTGAAGTAAATAAAAAATTTAAAAAAAATTACAGAAAGAAGATTAAAAAACAAGCTAGTAGCTTATGAAATGCCTACCTGTTACCAAAACAATGTTACCAAATTACCATTTACAACAAAATTAACATTAAATAAACGATTTACATCATCACCACAACTGATAGTAAGAGCAATTTGTAAAAATATTACCCACAAGATCTTTTGCATTTAATTTTTTATGATACTTCATTATTATATCATTTATGTTCTTCCTTTTAAATAATTTCAAAGTAGAACAAATTTTTAGGTCATCAGAACAACTGTTTCACAGTTTGACACCAGTGACAGATATACAGTGAAACTTAACATTTGTCCATGCCTTGGATACAGAATGGCAGTTGATTATTATTAACTTTATAAATAATTTGAACAATGCTGTAATCTACTAGAACTCTAAATTTCAGTGTAATAAATGAGTTATTTATACTTTTTTTAATTTCATTCAATTCATACTTTCATTCTATTTCCACGAACATTTTGTCTGTTACCAGGGAATAAATTATTTCATGCTTTGTACACTATTTACAAAGTATTAAATTTCATCCATCCATCAATCCGCTTATCTGGAGTCGGGTCACTGGGGCAGCTGCCTAAGCAGGGAAACCCAGACTTCTCTCTCCCTGGCCACATTCACCACCTTGTCTGGGGGAATCCCGAGGCATTACCAGGCCAGCCGAGAGATGTGGTCGTTGAAGCGTGTCCTGGGTCTTCCCCAAGGCCTCCTCCTGGTGAGATGTGCCCGGAACACCTCACCAGGAAGGTGTCCAGGAGGCATTCTGACCAGATGCCTGAGCCACTTCATCTAGCTCCTCTCGATGCGGAGAAGTGGGGACTCTACTCTGAGCCCCTCCCGGATCACAGAGCTTCTCACCCTATCTCTAAGAGAGAGCCTGGCAACCCTGTGGAGAAAACTCATTCTGGCCGCTTGTATTTGCAAATTCATTCTTTTGGTCACTACCCACAGCTTGTGACCATAGGTGAGGGTGGGAACGTAGATCGACCGATAAATCGAAAGCTTTGTCTTTTGGCTCAGCTCTGTCTTTACCATGACAGACCGATGCAGAGTCTGCATAACTGCAGACCCCGCAACGATCCACCTGTTGATGTCCCGCTCCATCCTGCCTCTACTCGTGAACAACACCTCGAGATATGAACTCTTCCACTTAGGGCAGGATCTATACATGGATGGTGGACCAGAAACGTTTCGAAGCTGTCAGGAAGTCATTCTCCGTGGCCTCTCCAAACTCCTCCCATGCCCAAATGTTTGCGTTAGTGACCACTGAAGCCACGTTCCGCTTGTCAATACCCACAGGCCAAAAAGGCCCAATAGGACTTCTTCAGCTTGACGGCATCACTCACCGCTGGTGTCCACCAATGAGTTTGGGGATTAATGCCATGACAGGCACCAACGACTTTATGGCCACAACTCCGGTTGGCCGCCACAACAATAGAGGCATGGAACACAGCCCAGTCGGACTCACCCCTCACAACACGCTAGGGTCTGCCAGGCCTGACCGGCACCCTCCCCCATCATCTAAGCCAACTCACCACCAGGTGGTGATCAGTTGACAGCTCCGCGCCTCTCTTCACCCAAGTGTCCAAGACATGCGAGCGCCAGTCTGATGATACAACTACAAAGTTGTATAGAACTGTGGCCTAGAGTGTCCTGGTGCCAAATGCACATGTGGACACTCTTATGCCTGAACATGGTGTTCGTTGTGGACAATCCACGACAAGCACAGAAGTCCAACAACAAAACACCACTCGGATTCAGATCGAGGGGCCATTCCTCCCAATCACGCCCCTCCAGGTCTTACTGTCATTTGTCACGTGAGCATTGAAGTCCCCCAGCAAGAGAGTCCCCATAAGGAGCACTCTCCAACACCCCTTACAAGGACTCCAAAAAGGGTGGGTACTCTGAACTGCTGCCTGGTGCATAAGCACAAACAACAGTCAGGACCCGTCCCCCTACCTGAAGGCAGAGGGAGGCTACCCTCTCGTCCACCGGGGTAAACCCCAACGTACAGGCGCAAAGTTGGGGGGCAATGAGTATGCCCACACCTGTTCAGTGCCTCTCACCAGGAGAAACTCCAGATTGAAAAAGGGTCCAGCCCTTCTCGAGGACAGTGGTTCCAGAGCCCAAGCCATGCATCGTGGTGAGTCCACCTATATCTAGCTAGAACTGCTCAACCTCACACAACTCAACTCAGGCCCACCAGGGTGGTGACGTTCTATGTCCCTAGATGTAGCTTCTGCAGTTGAGGATCAGACCGCCAGGATCCCCATCTTCAGCCGTCGCCCAGCTCACACTGCACCCGACCCCTATGGCCCCTCCTGCATGTGGTGAGCCCACGGGAGGGTGATGTCACCCTTTCAGGCTAAGCCCGACCAAGCCCCATGGGCAAAGGCCCAGCCACCAGGCCCTCACCTCCGTGCCTCATCCCCAAGACTGGCTCCAGGCCTGGGGGGACCCGGTGACCAATGTCCGGGCAAGGGGAACCTGGACCCACTGATTTGACTCATCATAGGGGTCTATTGAGCTCTGTCTGGTCCCTCCCTTAGACACCAGTTTGTCATGGGTGACCCTACCAGGGGCATAAAGCCCCCGACAGCATAGCTCCTAGGTTCTTCAGGACATACAAACTCCTCCACTATGGTAAGGTGGTGGCTCAGGGAAGATCAGATCCATAAACTTTAACACATTTTAATTAAAATAAAAGAGTTTATTATTGTGATCACAGCAGAATTATGTTTTATCCTTATTGCTTTATTTAGTAATGTGCATACTAAATTATTTTTTAAATAATTTTTCAATTATTACATTATTAATCACCATTTTCACATTTTCTTCCACTGAGAGCAACATAAAGCAGAAATTACATGAAATTAAATAAAAAATATGTATTACTGATAATGATTAAAATGAAAACTTTCTAATGTGATTCTAAACTTCCCAAAAAAATAATGATAATAAAATACAAACTATTTTCTTAGAGAAAACAGGAACACTTTAACAAAACTTCTTCTGTCTTCTTTTATTTTTTTCCTCTCTTTTCTAGAGGATGAGTCTGAAAAAAATGCAAGTCCAGTCGATTGTGAGTCCTTGGCCCATGGCTCATTCATACAAAATTTCTCCAATCTAAAAGAGGTGTGTTGCCTTGACCAGTTGGTACAAGCGTACACTCTGCTTGCTGTCATGTCAGAGAAGACCTCACCTGACTATCAGCTCAACTTGCTTAGAGCCTACAATGCTGTACTCCGGATATGGCAGGTACTGCACCACCACCTCTACTGACCACATTTAAGCATGCCCAGTGGGCTTCAGGTGATAATTATTTATAATCTGAGCTAAGAATGTGCCTTACATCTAGTTAAAGAGTTTCACATTTCCTTGCAGGTTTCTGAAGCTGTGGCTTGTGAGATATCAAGTGAGATGGCAAAAAGTCAGTCACTCCAGCCTCCTGTGTCTGCTGGGTCCAAAAAAGGCAAAGACAAGGGAAAAGGCAAGAAGGTGAAAGATATAAGTTTTACAACTCATGTCAATGTGTGTAACTCACAGCATGGGGTCCCTGCATTGGAACTAGTATGGAAGAAGTTTACTTATATATTTTTATATATTAATGTTTATAAAAGAACAACTTACCCAGTTGTTGGGCTCGTCGTGACTTAAAGATTTAATTGTTGAAAATTTAGCTCCCAGTTAATGGCCAAGTATTTAAATCTATGACATATTAGAGAAAACTTGCTAACTATTTGTATCAACAAAAATTGTTCTACACATACTTGTATATGCAAACTTTTTAAAAGTAATAAAAAATCATTTCTGTCTCCTCTGTCTGACCAGCCTACTCCCACAGAAGAAAGACACAGACCAGTTGTGTTGGATCAGACACTTCCATCCATCGCAAAGGACTGGGCTTGTTACGTCTGTCCGGATCAGGCCAGGCAGATATTCAGAACCAACACCAGCCCCCACTGCATCAATACACACAGCATTACAAAGCAGGCATGCCTGTATTCCTCATTCACTCCTTTCTCTGTGTCATAACAATGCGCCATCTGTGCTATCGTCTCTGATTTCTTTTATTTATTCTATTTTCATCCTGGATCTGCTGGCCATGTAGAATTAAAGGCTTAGCTGCAAGCAGCAACAACTCAGTATTGACTTTGCTCTGAGAAGCCGTGCTTTGATGGTCAAGAGAAAGTACTCCTATTGATCTTTGGGGATCAAATTAAAATGTGGGGAAAAAGTTGAAACCCCAGTTTTCTGGATGAGATATGTACTATCATAAATTCATGAATAGACATATCGAGATAGAAGCATGTGGTGAAACTTTAATTCATTGGGAAACAGATCAAGTACTTGATAGTATATTCAGTATGTTTTTTTTCTTTCTATTTTTATGCATCCATAGACTCAAAGCCTGTTTTATCTAACCCTCCTGGAAAGAGAACTACACTCGATCTCTCTGGATCACCTGACGCTGCCCATCCTGCACCTAGCTGAAACCATTGCTCATGACCTCTTAGACAGGAGGAGCCTATCCAACCTCTACAGGCTCAGGTAAAAACACCCATTTAAGAGAGAATGCTCAAATTTCACACATTAAACTATGTTTTGGGGTCTTTGGCAGTACTACTTTATATGAGCCTTTGATAGATCTTTGGATAATGATTTTTTCTACAACAGATTGCCTGGTGCACCTTAACAAAATCAAAGGCCAATGACAGAAAAATTCAATATATGATTAAAAACTGTATTTTTATTGGTATCTAACNTTAAAAACTGTGTTTTTATTGGTATCTAACGACTTTATTAAAATAACTGTTATGTTATATAACATTATAACATAATAACANTATGTTTTTATTCTCTTAGAATGAGCCATGTATATATATATATAAGGCTGTGTTAAGGTTGTATTAAAGATTTGAGATGAACATCAGCTTGTGGCACACAAATAACTTGGTAACTATTTTTTTTTCCCCCCTCTATGTAATTAGAATTGTGAGGACGTGTGTTCAGCTGGGCTTGGAGTCCCATTCACTATATCAGGAGAAAGTTCAGTCTCTGAGTGAAATCGAAGAACAAGAACAAATAGGGTATGTGAACTCAGCCATGAAAATTTAATGTTTGTACATTTTTTATAACCTTTGATATTATATTCATGACCGCAGGTGCCACAAAGCCATAGCTCTTTCTCAGGAGAGGAGAACCCTTCACAAAGCTTATAATCAGGTCAGCTGCTTCTCACAAAAACTTTTTTCACTCATGCATAGTGGCTCAATTTAATTTCTCCAACTAGTGACTTGTCACTTTGTGCTGCGAAGAATACTTTTATGGTAGAGCAGGAAGTATTTTCAACATTCAAAGGCTTCTTCCTCACATAATAAAATACACATTTTCTCTTAACTGAAATTAGTATTTCATGCATAAGAACTAACAGCCTTAAGAATCAGTGTCCTACATGTTGGTGATTTTTCAGAAGGCTGGGGTGGGTGCACAGGCTTCGTGTTGGCGGCAGACTAAGGATGTGAGTGCTCCGGATATTTGGCTGGACAAAGCTGAGGTTTGCCTCAGCATGGGGCTCTATCAGTCTGCCAGACAGCTTCTAGCAGAGGCCTACATGGTGGCCAGGGTGAGTTGAAAGAAAAAACTGACAGCTTTTGGCTTCCCATCCAGCTGTTATGTGTTATTTTCACATGATAACATTTGGGTAGAAACCAATAATATAACAAGAAATAAACAATATAACCTAAAAAGAGAAGTAAAAAGAAAAAAAAAGATATACATACAGTATATATAAAATGTATGTTAATGCAACCAAGTGCAATTGCCATGGAGCAGGGTTGAAGGAGGGCCCAGCTGCAGAGTTGACAGGCAGGAGTCAAATAGATGGGCTAACAAAAGGAATTAATTTAATAAGAAAGAAAAAGCTCTGCAATGGCAGGAAAGCCAACTTAACACAATTAAAAAAGCTGAGGGAAAAACAAATGACTGGCACTCACACATGAAGCAGCAACGAGACCTGTTTTAGACCCGATTATCGGGATGAATTCGGTCTTAACACAGCTCAGACCAAATAATAATTCCATAGAATAATCTTCTAATCAGGCATTTGCTGCATAAAAAAGGGGCAAAATCAGGACAAAAACAGCCTGATAATCTTTATGTGTGTACCCCGCTTAAGTCTCATGTTTTTTGATTTCTTGTCCCGATTGTGTAGAGCCACACTCCTTGTATGTTCAGTGGTCATTGCTTCCTAATTTAGCTCACCTGGTTTAATTATCTCATTTACTTCACTTGTTCCCTGTTAGTCATCCTCAGTATATGTTCCCCTTGGTTTCTGTTGCTCTTTGCCAGATCATTGTTGATTTCCTCCTGTTCTAGTCTGTGCCAGTTAACCCAGTTCTTTAGAAAAAAATCTTGGATAATTATATTTGTCTGCCTCCTCCCTCATCAGGCCACTTTTGGGTCCACTTTCTCTCCACCATTGTCAAATTAAGCTACTGAAATGAATAAAATATAGATGCCATTTATGCAAATATTTATTTTAATAACCAAAATGTACTTATGGTACATAGTTTGTGAAAGTATTCTGGAGAAAGATGCAAATGTTGGATTAAGAACTGGTATTAGCAGACAGTCTTAAATGACATGGATTTGTGTTGAGGAAATAAATAATTCCACTTGGGACCTTTCTAAATGAAAGATAAATATTTTATCATCGTGGTATTTAATATTTACCTTTTTTTTTACTTAACCTTAACTTGATCATTTATTTTCCAATTTATTTATGTTCAGGAGCTTGGATATGAGAATGCTATATCAAGAGGTTTACTCAGTCTGGCATCTCTGGCTTGTGAGGAGCAGAACTACGCTCAGGCTCTGATCCTGTTGGACGAAGCCCAAACTCTTGGTGGGGACCATGAGTTCTGGTATCAGCTCACCCTTACCAAGGTCAAAGCTGTCACGGGACAGAGAGACCAAAATTCACAGATAAAGGTGATGAACAACCATCTGGAGTACAACTACCTTACTTGTCAATATATTTCCCATTAAAGCTTTTTCTTCTTCTTTACCAGACTGATCAGATTATAAAACAAGGCTGTGAAGCTCTGCAGCTGGCTCTGGGGCAACGAGCAAACAGAGGCCCAGAGCTCACGTTTATGATCACCTCGTTAGAGAGGAGGTAACTTCAAACCCCTGGGCAGCATGCCAAAGCTTTATACATATATATATAATATATAATTTTTTTATTTTTTTATTATTGTGTCTTTGCATTGAGCCATTGTCCATGCTCTAGTTACTATGCACTCTGTAGATTAAATGTAGTGCATTTATCCAAATACACTGCAGATTTAAAAAGTGGCTAAATGTCAAGTTACATGTAATTTAACTGAATGCAGTTTATTATGTCCTGCTTTTAGAGGTGCAGTGGAATACATCCATGCCATTAGTGGTGGTGAACCAGGAGAGACGCTCACCACAGAGGCTCTCCAGAGACTAATGGCAGCCTGTGATACACTCAGAGAGTGTACAGGTGTATTCAGCAAACTGAGCTGTAAAGAGCAAGCACCAAAGACACATGGAGAGTATGCACACGGTCTGAGGTCTGTCAGTCAGACTTTATGCTCCTTCCTTATGAACTTTTTTTTAGACTTACCTGTCTGATTTACGTTAATTACCTTCCACATTTGTTCCTCTGCAGGCTTCTCACCGCTCATGTTACAGATAGAGAGCAGAAGCAGCGCTTCCTACTCGATAGCCTCACCCAAATGCAGCTAGCTGTCACTCTGCAGCAACATGTGGTGCTAAATGCGCAGAGCCTGCTCAGGCCCCAGGAGGTAAATTGTCTTCTTAAAAACCCATCTTTTACTGTAATGATGATCTTTGAGAATCTGGTACATCTTTTACATGTCACCCTTCAACATGTTTCGGTTCTCAGCTAATTGTTACATGACCATNACATGTTTCGGTTCTCAGCTAATTGTTACTGTACATGACCACATCTTGGCTGGCTGTGACTCTTTGGGTGACGTCTTCCTACAGAGATTTAAAAACTGTTAAAGTATTTTAAAGCAATCTTCATGGCAGTTTCTACCTGAGCAGGTGTCTCCGAAACACACACAGTCAGTCACATAGACTCATCAAGCGTCTGCAGGCTGTGCTGTTGTGGCCTGTAACCAGTCAGTGTGGCAAACTTTTGAGAACTTGATCCACAGCAAACGAGCCTAAGAAAACTTGCTTTGAACAGCTGTGACTGTACATTTGCTCAGCTCTTAAAAGCTCAGTGTAATAGCTGAACACTAAGAAATGCTGGTATATTTTAGGATATGTGCAGATGGCAAAAAAATATGATTCTGTTTAGAAAAGTCTCTGAGAATGTTTTCCACTGTTATTTCCCTGTGAAAAGGCCTGTAATAACAGAAAGATAAGCTTTGATTGTATTTTCTACTTTCTAAATGAAGGCATTTAATTAACAGAATCACAATTAATACTATTGGGTCACTGTTGTATTCTAGATTGTGGGTTGTTAGATATGTTTTGTATTTCTGTGTGTGTGTTGCTGTATTTGTCATTCTATTTTATTATTTACCACTGCCACAAAGCATCGTAAAGCATCCATTACTCTTACATGTCAACAACAGATGGGTGTTAAAATCGACATTTTATCCGAGCACTGAACACAATCTCTTTTAGGGATTTATCTGAGGGCTTCTGTGGCTGAGATGGACTGGCATAACACCGGCTGAAGTTTTGATTTACATGCTGATGGAATCATGAAAGAGATTGATTGAACGATTTTCACACCAGCTGTAAATCCTGATTCAATTGAGTTTTTGATTAAATGTTCTCTGGATGTTTTGACTGAGTCACAGAGGCTAGTAGCCAGTTTTTTTGCCCTGTGCTTTCAGCAGATGGTGCTGCAGCCCAGCGCAGCACATGTTCTGGCATCCAATCCGCCAAAACATCACCTCTACTCACTGAAGTCAGGATGCCATGTTCAAGTCTGCTTTGATATGAGCTTGGTTTACTTTTCAGACTTTCATTTCACACATTTATCTGTAACTTCTGAAGTTCCTGGTATGAGATGAGTTTTGTTTTTGTTTTCTACTCTTATGAAAACTAATTACAACTTCTATGGCTACACGTTGCCATAGAAATATATTATAAGCGTAAGTTACAGTTCCTTTTGTTATCCACAATATAACTTGCATGCCATGATATTTTGGGGGCTTTTGGTGTTCTCGTCCTCACCAGAGTCATGACCTGTCACTGGCAGCCATGAGAAGACTACTGTCCCTGCGGCTGACTCTGGCTGAATTTTGTCTGGATATTTTGGAGGAACACTGTGCTGAGGAGACACGCCAAGCCTTGGCCCGTACAAAGAAGACCTCTGCTGAAATAGCACTGGAGGAGTATACACGCAGCCCACCTGAGCCCAACACCACAGAAGAGGTAAGAAAGTGAGCAAACACTTCAGCTTGAAAGGAAAGATAAATTCTTTTGACCATTTAGATGCAGTCAAATGCACCCAGAACAGATTATGTCAAAGCACATAAATTTACTGTTACTTTAACTGACCAATTCTTAAATATAAAGCATATTTGATCTTTTTTTCAATCTCTAAACAGTCTTTTCTGCCTACAATACTCTTTCATTTAACTGAAAAGAGTGTGCTCAAAGCTATATACAGTATAAAGAAGTGTGTGAAATAGTTTGTGTGAGAGAGAAACTATCCTGGATGAAACAAGGTGAATCCATGAATACATCAAGATGACCTCCCAAAAAATTAACTGAGAAGAGATTGCCGCAGGCAGCAGAGGACAGAGGGTGATAAAGAGCTAGTGGAAGTATGATGAAAGACCAAGCCCCTCCATGACATGCATCGTTGACCAAAAGAGAAAGTGGGTAATAAAGTAAAAAGTCTTACCTACGGCTAGAAAAGGATGCTCTAAATACCAGGTCCGCAGAGACAGGGTTCTACTAGAGCAGATAGGACCTGCGGTCCAAGCTGTGCAAAGGTTCCCCTGAAACTGGATAATGGGAGCTGGGACAGGGTACACTAAGAGGTATAATTAAGTGTCTGGAATCCAGGAATATTGGTTCTAAGTTCAAGGTCCTCAAATCCCGACTCAGCAGAGGGCTTAGAGCAACTGTACTTGTGGGTCTTCAAATTCCAGACCTGCAAGGTAGCAGACAACCACCTAGATAAAGTGGTGGTTGACAAGAAGCAGGAGTGGACAGACGGGGTGCAATATCTTATATGACAAAAATATAAAAAAGTAGATGAGGTTGAAATTAAAAGTACCAGAGCCTGAAGAAAATATTTTAGTAAATGGGTCAGCAAGATAAATAACTAAGGTTTTTGGCTGGAAGAGTTTGTTCTTCATGACAACTAACATACTGTGGAGAACTCTCAAACTCTAGTTAAGCACCCAGTTTGAAGAAGAGACACACTCCTCAGCCCTGGGAAACTTTAGCACAGGGATTGGATAAAGTGTAGATGGTTCTCGGATCTCTCCCCCCACTGTTTTCTAATTAGCCTCCTAGACCGGCCAGAACAAACGTCAAAGGAAGTAAAGTGATAGACGAAGATGAGGAAGGAAGAGAGTCTGGATAAGAATCAGACTAAGTCAACTTGAGGCATTGATAGTATTCCACTCAGCTAACTTGTGGACATTGCAGGAGAATAAAGAGGAAGAAATGAGACTGTAATGCAGCAGTTTGCTGCACCATGACTGTGTGTGAGCGTATCTCTGTAGAGACCTGACTCCATCACAAGTCAGTAAGTAGCCAGTGTTCACTTACAGTTACAGTTAGACTCCTGCAGGACAAACGTAGTCTCTGTATGTATAAATCTTACAGTTTATTAATTCATTTATATGTTGATTAATTCATTTATTAATTTATTATTGGCATGCTGTGTTTTGTGTCATAGACCACAGTGCTTCCTCAATATGAAAAATATGGGAATTATAAAAACTCACTGCTGTCACAAAAAAACAAAGAAACTTGGTTTTAATTTATTTTAGCAGATAACTTTTTAATTAATACCCCTCAGAACTGTTTCTGCCTCAGTTCCACCAGCAGTCAACATACCCTGGACACTTCCAGCAAAGTCCTCGCACATGCTCATTATGTTCTGCTGGCCCGTTTTTCAACCTTTCCCACCAATTCAGCTGATTTAAAAAAAAAAAAAATCATGTGTTTTTGTTTTTTGTTGTTTTTTTTCATAAGTTAGACCCAGTGACTTCATTGATTACAGTCGTTTTGTAGGTTTTATTCCGGCCATTTTTTAAAAATAATGCAAGGTGTTTTTTGTTTTTTTGACATGGCACTTTAGACTAGTTCCTGCTGACAACACTTCAAGACTTTGGGATGTTTATATCTTGACTTTTATTCTGTTTATGGACGTGCATGCATGATGTGCATAGATCCCCTCCCTCCCTCATGTTTGATGTAGCTGGCCACACAAAAATGAAATTATCCACAAGATTTAGCATCTCATTCCCACATCTTGTTAAGATTTGGTTACTGTATTCTTAATCTCTCCCATTCTTTGCTGACTCATATGACAAGTTAGTAACATCACCATCAGATAGACATATAATGATATGTTTCAGGAAAACTTCTTTTCAGTGTTTTCCATATTTATATTTGTGCACAATTTTTAACTAAAGCACTTTGCAAAAGAGAGACAATTAAATTAATTTGTGTTTATAAGATGTTTAAACAGTTGCCCAGGTGTAACATACACTATTTACTGTATATGACTTTCACACTACAGAGAAACAACTTCCATCTTGAAAGTTCCTTCTTTGGGATAAAATCTTTTCTTCTAGATGCCAGTCATGCTTCTTTAGAACAAAATTTATCACAGCAACATTTTTAGAACAACATTTATCACAGCATTTCTTAGTGAAAATGAAAAGAAATTTATTTCCAAAGTAAATTAAAGCTTTGTTAGCACTTTGCTTCCAAAGTTAATTTATCCTCGACCAAGTCTGCAACATCCGTGATTGCATCCAATTACCTGTAGAAAAAGCTTGTGTATCCACATACCGGCCTGTCAGATTTCAGCAGAGTAATTCTTTCTTATGATCCATCTCCTCATTTGGCCCTTAACTGACTTGTCTCTTGTCCAGGAATGGGTGAATGTGGGAAGAGCCTTGGGTCAGATGGTACAGGGCCAGCTGGCTGCAGTCGGCTCTCACACCTCAGACAACACGAATATCAGAGCTCGATGCCTCAGCCTAATGGGAAAGTATCTGAGACTCCTGGCTGTGCAGGAGGACCCCGTGTATCTGAGTGGTCTCTGGTTCAGACACAATCAGGTAGACAACACACATACTCACATATATACAGATTATTACCAAATGTGACATTAATATACATTTAACCAGACTGTAGAGGCTCCTTTATTCTAGTATGATCCGTGTTTTATGCAGAAGGAAGCTTGGTCAGATCCTAACAGGGTTCCCACAGAGGATGAGTGCTCTGAAAAAGACAGTGATTCAAGCAGAAAAGAACTGGATCTGACCTCTGCCAGAAGTGTTGAGCCGCAGGTACATACCTCCTGACAAGTGACCCCATCACTTCTTACTTGGGTCTAATCCAGGGTCTTCATGCTGTAGTCCTCCTCACATCATAAATCCCTTAGAGAGGAAAAAAAAAGAAAGGAACTGGGTGTTCTGCATAGTTCTCATTTTAAAAGTAAGCACACAGATCTGGACATCGAGACTTGGTGCAGAGTGAAACGAGGACACCATTTTGGCAAGTAAAGTAGTGTTCTAAAATTGAATAAAATTGAATTTTGACATTAAAGTCTTTAATGAGATTAATTATAATGATACCAAAACTATGTTACTCTTAATACAGTGGAGCTGCTGGCATTTCATTGTATTAGGGCGATATAATCCCCTTTTAGTTTTACGCACTTTATTACTTTACTTTATTACCACAGGAAAAGACTTTTGCCAGACACAAAAAAAAAAACAGGAATTTTTATTATACAAACTGCTTTTAAATCTGTGCAATCTGTACAAAGTTTTTGATGAAACATGGCTGCAACACCCCGTGTGTAGGGCTGGTAAAGGTGCTAATGAACTTCTGTTTGGAGCTTGGAAACATCAAAACAAACAGAACTTGGAGGAAAAAAGCTTTTAACCATGACAAACATTAATGCTGTAGCTAAATATGTTTTAAACTGCTGCAGAAACTTCATCAGGAGTTAAAGAAATCAAGTTTTGATTTCATTGGATGTATGGCAGGTCTGTTTCTGGAGCTATAATGACTATAATGAATCAGCAACGCCAAAACAGTGGACAAGAACTAGAAAAAAAAACAAAAAACATTTAATAGAAGTAAGAGCTTTACATATTTAAGCTGTGCCTGAAAACATTTTAAGGGTTATTGGTAGCTGTAATCAGTTTGCAGTTTGACAAGGCCTCTAAAAAAGAGACTGCAGGGTCAGAAGGGTTGTTGAGATGACTTAGAGCTTCCTTTCTATGTGGGGGTGCCGTGGTGGTTCGTGCTCTGAGTTGCTTCAGAACTAAAACTAAATTGAAAGGTCATTTTTTTTTCAGCTCCTTATGGCCAAAAAGCTCAAAAGGTTGTTGATTGTTTGATTTTCTATGCAATTACATCTTCTTCATGTCCTTAATCTTTTATGACACACTGCAACTCTCCACTACTCCGGCTCTTGATGTTCAGTTCTGATAGAGTCCTGACTGCTGAAAGTACAACCCAGACCAAACCAGGATCAAATGTGACAGAAATAAACTTGACTGACTTTTCAGCTCTGACCTGCAAAAAATAACAATTTAGGGTAAAATTCATACTGTCAAAACTGCCATGTCTGCTCTTTTAAGAAAATAACTAGCTAGAATAGTTATACGGCTGATGCAAAATAATTATTTTCTGTAAAAAGCTGCTTTAAATTCATTACTCTTAGAATTTGTCTATATCAGTGGTCCTCAGAAGATATCAGGCTCTCCAAGTACCACTTTTATTCCCTTTTCCATCAGACCGAAGCAGGTTAGTTCCAAACGAAAACAGCATTTATTGTTGAGTGGTGGCAGCCATCATTGTAACAGGGTTTTATCACCAAAACTGACACTTAAACTTTGTCACAAAACTCAGCAAAATTTGTAGAACCCAGAGGAGTCTGAGCCTATTTTGAGTTTTTAACACTTTTGGGTTGTGCTTTTATATTCCACAAGGGGAAAAACAAAATAAATAAAAAAAAAAATGTAAAAAAAGTTTACCACACCCATGTTTGGTATCTTTTCTTTACAACTTTACCTCTATTATCTAATACACTTTAACCTACTATATTAACATATGGTTTTCAAAAATATGTAAAAAAAAAAAAATCAAATCAATGTCTCTGTCCTCTCACACATGCACTGAATAGCAAGTGAAAACACACACATACAAATTCATTTATTGGAAAATATACCACCAGTGTTGCATGTACCACAGCTGAGAACTATGGTTGTAGAGCAGGGATCTTCAATCCTGCTTTCCTGCCAAAAGGGACACCACCCTTGAGGACGAGAACTGAGGATCACTGGTCTAGATTGTGAAAAAATCCTGCTGTCCTGTTGCACAATCAAGCAAATATAGCAGAACAAAGATGGAAAAAGATGTATCAGAAATTAACAGGGCAAAGGTGATCTCAAATGCTTTATTTTTGTTCTTTTCAGACAGACGTAAAACTCTATTGTTGAACTTTGGTTGGTCCTGATTGGATATTACTTTCTTATCTAAGTGACAGTAGGTGGCTTCATCATAATTCCCAGGACAAAACAGAGCTCTCTTAGCACCATAGTGGCGATAGCTATCTTTTTTTAAATCACAAAAATGTGTTAAATAATGGTGTTATCATGGATCTCTCGCTAGGAATTTACCATATAGTCTCAGAATAAGATTTTTTGATTGGATTGTAAACCCCCTGGACAAGATATAAATGTCTGGAAAACTTCTGATTACCTAAAGGGTTAGCTATCCATCACAATGTACCCCACAGAGTTACACACTAGTGTTTCTGAGAAATTGTTGACAGTATAAGTGATTGTGCTTTTGGGAAGCAGTGATCTCGCAGGGTTTTAAGAGTTAAGCGATTAAGTGATTAATATTTGACCCATCCTGTAGAGAGGAGCTTGGAGAAGGGTGTCTGCAGCCATGTAAGAGTTAACATGAGTTTTGGGTGTGCTTTTACATTTAGGTCATGTGACCTTTATCATTTGTAATATAAGAAAGCTGTGGTTGTTGGAAATTTCTTATGTTTTATGATTAACCCTATTATATGTATCATATTTTAAACATTAAGTTTCTTAAAACTTTTGCATAACTATGGTAAAACTTTGGCTGAAAACCTGCTATACACGATCTGATAGTTTTTACCTGCCCCATGGTGGATACAGTAACACAGTAAATCACAACAATAATTTTGACATATCACACGGTAATAAATGGTAAATAAAAAATATTTTAAATTCATTTTCTTACACTTTGTTAAACAGCCAAATAAATACTTCAGAGTAAAAAAAAACTCTTCTCATCTTTTCTTGAGCCTGTCTTAAAAACGTTAACTATGCAAGTATGTTTGGGACTAATTCAGCTTGTGTTTTTTTTTTTTTTTTATATAGTAATTTTTATGTTTGTGTCTTTATTATGTAACAGATAAAGTGTGAGGTCCAGCAGCTGTTGGCTGAGGCCAGTATAGCACTGTCTGAGGCCATCAGCCTGTGTCTCCAACACAACCTGTCCTCATCCATCCTGGCTGATGCTTCTCTAAATATGTTGGAGTGTCATGGGCAGTCTGACCCTGCAGTGGCAGGGCAATGTCTCGCCCTGTTTCAGGTATGCATATCATTTACTACACTGCATGAGTATGTATGCAGTGTCTGTAAGTAAATGCACAACACCTTTTCATCAGTGGCAGCGTTGTTATCTGCTAGAACTCCTGCTATTACCAGCAGCCCCTTCATCCATCTTCTGCTGTATTCCTAGAGCTGCTGCACCGTTTCCATGGCGGCTGAGGTCCTAAGTTCTGCCTGCCATGACACAAGTGTGTCCAAGCTCTCAGCTCTGCTCTGCATCCGCAGGAATCTGCTCCTCTCTCAGGAGGGAAGACCCAGCAGCATGCTTAAGGGAGTGGAGGACTCCCTCAGCAGCCTCTCTAAGGTACCAGGTCACCAAACAGCCCCACTCATGATTTATGGATGCTGTCATGCGCAGCCCAGTAAATTCCATTCATCTGTGGCGTAATATTGGCGCTGTTATGGCCTTTGCTCCAAATTTACTGAAAGGTTCTAAAATCACATGGAGTAGTGGAGCTGCAAACATATTTAATCATAAAGATTTTGATATCATTGTACCATGTCCAGGCACTGGTCAGTTATTCATCTGGGTTGAAACTGCAGCATTTTAAACATAACCCCTTGTCTTCTCCTACTCTTGATGTTTTTTGTTTGCTTTTTTATATAATCTGAAATCAAACATTCAGAGCCAAACACAGTACATAAGAAAAATATATTTAAACTAAAGCTGAGTCTTTTGTTTTTATAGTATTTTGCTAAATTTGTGATCACTCAAAATTGCTGTTTGATTTACAGGTCTTTAGCCACCTGACAATAAGTTCCAACCACCTGAGCCTCCTTTTTGAGCTCCCACCCAATCTGAAGATATTGCTGCTTCAGCACTGTGAAGATGGGTAACTTCTGTTTTTTCCTTATCCATTTTCCCTCCTAATCGCCCTCTCTTTGCTGTGCACTTAATTATCTGCTCTCTGAGGCGCTGAAGGAGCCATAGTGCAAGAGTAAAACACTGCAGGTTCCATTAGATTTAGGCTGCTGTCATTTCTGAAGCAGTAGGAATTGACTGTGGTAAACTACTGCTTCAGGGCTGATGGTCTATTATTGCTTATGTATAGCGATGCACTGCTGCTGTTGCCTCAATGCAATTTAAATAATGTCATGCAGTGCATACAGTTTC
>CM047990.1:7287338-7303820 GCA_026261665.1 Melanotaenia duboulayi | reverse complement strand
TCCACTTTGGGGTGTGACTGACCTTTGTTTTGTATACCCCTTATTATTAAAAAAAAAAAAAACAACTCACATACAGTAACAGTAAAATTAGAGATCAAAAAATAGATTAACGCGATTAAAAAACAAAACACGCTAAATACAGCTGTTATTAATTAAATGCAATTATCACAATAAGTTGACACCCCTAGCTTTAAGGGCCAAGGACAGAGGGAACAGCGAGGCTGAGCAATGAAGTAAGAAAGATAATTTCTACACACCTGAACAGGGACGTGAACCCTGGACCCTCAGATTAAAAGTCTGATGCTCTACCATCTGAGCTACCCAGGTTTAGTTTCATAGTTTCAGTGACTAATTTCCCGCTCACCTTTACTTTTTGTATCTTCGTGTTTGTCTTTGTGGGCAAGGAGCTGAAGAAGACTCCTTGAGTAAAACACCAAAATGGCAACTTTGACCCAAAATGGATGACTTCCTGTTAGTTTTAGGCAATTCCTCCAAGAGGATTTTTTGTTTGTTTTTGTTTGTTTAGAATGTGTGAAGCGAATTTCAAAAAGATTGAAGACGTGCAGTGGCGGGGCATCATAAATAGGTGGCGCTCTCATTTAATTTTGCCCAAACAGTCCTGACCACCACAAAATATCAAAACTTTCCCATTCCAAAGGCGGGGGGGGGGGGACTGAGCATGTTCAGTTCCCCAAAAATGCCATTAACTTTTAAGGATAAAGATAATAATAAGAATACAGAAAAAACGCTACAATTACAACAGGCCTTCGCACCGCCTTCGGTTCTTGGGCCTACTTAACCCAGACCCAAATGTTTTATAACTCCACTCTCATTTGGGTGATATGTTTTGGAACTTTCCCCAATTGTTTTTTTCTTCTTCNTCTTCTTCTTCTTCTTCTTCTTCTTGGGCAACAAAACACAATAATTTGGAGGATAAAAGACAGAAAACTTATTCAGATCCTGCTGTTACCTTTCTAAAGGTTGAATAATTTGCATCACTTAAGTCATTGTTCAAAGGTAGTTGTAAAGTAAATTTATGTATGTGAAACCATCACTGGACCCTCATTACCATAGCTTTGACAACCCAAAGTTTGCCGTTGTCTCAAGAAGATGCAGTGCTTGAAATCTCAGTTTAGAGGACTGTTTTAATATTCTATGCTGTACTTTGCATGAACCCTTCAAAGAAAAAATTATAACAAACTATAAAAAGATTTCCTTCAAGTTAAAGTCCTTTCACTCTGTATGATCTTTCTGACTAAGAGATGATATCTGGTCAGAGCTGAAAGGATAAAGTCAAAGGGCAGATTAATTTGACCCTATCAAAACAATTCTGATTAATTTATCTTGTATAGTTATTCATCTGAATAATTCCTGACCTTGATGATTTCCCTCAGTACACTGACCTGTTACATCTTTGGTGCTGCTGGCAAGGTTGTGGCAGCCATTACAACAGATATGTGAAAATACACATGTTCTGGAAACCCAGCCTAATGATTAAATGTGAAATAGTCAAAAAAATTATATTTATTCATTCATGTCCACAGACAAGATTTTCAGTGTTTTAATGCTACAAATAACCCCACAGAACAACAGACTTTCTCTGCATTTCATCAAATGCCACATCAATTGTTGTCTAACAATTACCAGGCAACAAGTCCACATTTTGGAGGCGGAAATTGATCATGTGACTGCTGCGTTTCATAGTTTAGACCCAGTCCCATCCTGACGCCATGTTTTAAATGACTGTAAAGCAACAATACCTGCCCTGCACTGTTCTGATACTTAGAAACCTCCCCTCACAACGTTTTGCTTCTGTCCCGGTGGGCTGTAGTGTTGCTTTAAAGCCCCACTACTGAGCTTTGGCAAATTTACACATTTTGTTACCCCCTAAAGACGGCTAATTCAGCATCCATCTTGCATCTTTTCTCTTTTCCTAGCTCTCTCCAGTAAGTAAATGTCAGTCCCATGTTGACTCTTGTTCTGTCATATCTGTTCATTACCTGTCTTCCTCCGTTAACATCGTCTTGCATTCCTTTGGTAAATCATTTATTGTGCACATTAAAAGCAAACACTGTTGATTTCCAGTTGCTAGTGTGTGCTGCAATGCTGTAAAGCAAAACAACTGTAAGGTGATGCTCTATGCTGGACTAACAAGATGGGAAGTGTGGTTTCTCAAATTGGGGCTGTTTCAGGGCAACGACAGCTTCAGGAATGTATATAATAAATGTCAATTTTACTTTTTCATGTTGAATGTTGGCCTTGCTGATCCTTAAATGCCAGACAATTTTAGCTTGTAAATAATCAGATTTCACTACATTTCTTTGCTAATTTTAAAGGAATCAAAGTTGGTGTCACCTTACATATAGACATATTTAGCATGGCTATAAACTTAGTCATTGCAGCACTGCTGGCCATCTTTAGGATACAAAACAACAAAATAAACTGATTATAACCTCATTTTGTCAGTAATTAAAGGTGGATTTACACTAAACCAAACAATTTGGTAAATAAATTGATAATCAATTCTTTATCAAAAATAGACTATGGCAGGTATTGCAGTCTGGGAAAACTTTTAGTGGCTGTCATCAAAAAATGTCATCGACTTTGCAAATACTAACAAAGTTTTTTTCTTTGGTTTTTTTTTTGCCTCCACCAGTCCAAAAGCTGTGTTATCTACCCTGCAGACAAGTGTATGTATTAATTCTGCTTCCTGTTTGTGGTAGTTGAAAGTGACAACAAAAAGGAGACCAAAGGTGGCAGAGGAACTAAGGGGAAGGGAGATCAAAGCCAAACCATCAAAGCCGTGAGTTCAGTAAATTAATCTGGGTCTGCCAGATACAGACGGCAATATTACTTTTACCTGCTGTCAACACTGGCAATTATTTAAGTTGCTCCTGCTTCTCTTTTAAGTGTGGGTTTTCAATCAATTACATAATGGTTTTCATAATGATTCTATTTCTAGTTTCTCAGCATTTATTCTCTGTCTCTGCTCTACTTTATTTTTTTTCTAACTATTTTTGCTTACATTTCTTTTGCCATCTCCTCAGTCATTAACTCCTCCTGCATATTCTCTCTTGTGTGTGTTTACACAACGTATCATTAATTTATTTTGTCTTTTATGATTTCATAATTGTAAACGTGGTTGCTTTTAAGCTATAATAACAAAAAATGATTTACTCAGGTACCTGCCAGTCATGCAAGCGCTTCTTACACCTTCCCCGTGGACACATATCAATTTAAATGTATCCTTTTTCCTATTAAAGACGTCCTTTTACAGTAAGTCTAGTTAAACACTACGACTGTGAGTTGAATTAGTCATGGATGGACTATGGTTCTTAACTTGCCATTTAAAGATATTGTCGATGAGGAGAGTTGTGGTAAGCAAATGAAACTGATTCATACAGACAATTTCTGTTATTGGTGTATTTAATATAGTTATTTATTTCTGTATGTAAACCAGATTAGAGCAGATGAAAAATATGCTAGCTGCATTTACTTTACATTCTGTCTGGGTGGTGTAAACTCCCAGATACATAGTGGGTGTTTAAAAACCCAAGACACCAAGTTCTGCTGTGATTAATGTTCTCTCTTTAGCATCATAGCCGAGCTCTGCCACTGTAAAGACGGGGTGCTCTACTTTCCATGTCCTTTTCTGTGAAAGTGTGAACTTTTTAATAAAAACTTCTCTTGGGGTCCTTTATGAATCCATATGCAAGAATAAAATGGAAATTAAATTAAATGTACTTTTATTTATCCCAGACGGAAATTTCATTGTTTTGTGTAAGAATTTTTGCCCACTTTTCTTTATAACATTGCTTCACTTCATTGAGATTTGTGGGCATCTGTTCATGCACGGCTCTCTTGAGTTCCCTGTACAGCATTTTAGTCTGGACTTTAATTTGGGTTCTAAACTTTGACCAGAGCTTTGCAAAACCTTCATTCTTTTCTTTTTAACACATTCTGTTGTTGATTTTCTGCTGTGCTATGGATAAATGTGTTGAATGTATAGCTGTCAGCCAGATGGCTTACCGTTTGACTCTAGAATACTTAGGTATACAGAGCCATTCATGGTCCACTCAAATACTCAAGTGTCCAGGTCTTGTGTTTGAAAAAAAAGCTCCAATTATCAACCCTCCACCACTATGCTTGACAATTGATCAAACATGATCAAACACCTCAATTTTAGTCTCATCTGCCCAAACAAAATTGTTCTAGAAGTGTTCAAATGTGTTCAGACGCAACTTTGCAAACCTAAACCATGCCCACATGTTTTTATTATAGAGAGAAGATGATTTCTGTTAAAGACACACTTGTTCAGTCTTTTTGTGTTTGTACTTTAATGTAGTTTAACATGTAACATGTTAACTGAGGCCTGTAAAGTCTGACATGTTATTCTTGGGTTTTTAGTTTCCTTTGAACAGTGCACAGTCTGATATTGCGGCGACATTTCTGGAACGTCCACATCTATGTAGATTAGCAACGGTTTTGAGTCTTTCCTCTTTGATTAATCTTTTACAATAGAAACATTCTATTCTACAGAAACATAGACATATAACCCACATCATTAAGGTATCATAAAAAAAGTGATATTTTTTAGATTCTTCTTTTTTGCTTTTATAGGTGCTCACACCTGATGATGGTCAATTACTCGGGTTTATTTGATAGGCAGCACCCAGCTGCTACTTCCTCTCTTTATTCTAATGGAAGCAGGAAGGGTTTAGTTAATTTCTTTACAATGCTTTTCCATTTTATTTAATAAAAGATTACATGATTTATTATGTTATTTTATTAATCTGAGATTGTATGTATCTCATTATAAGCTCAATTAAAGACCAGATGATATTTCATTTTGTCCAGGATACATAAAACCTTAGAATTACATGACTGTATGTTGTTGTCTTGCAATGGCACAGGAGGGACCAGTCTATGTAAGACATTGAAAGAAGTTTTGGAAACCCACAGCCATCTGTCAGAGAGCTTCATGGGCAGCAGGTTTGTATATTATTTTGCAAAGAACATGCTGGTAAACCATATCTGTTGTACATTACAGCTTAGTCAGCCACTTCAGCTCTGCTAACAAATCTTTTTATTTATAGTCTTGCTGAGATAGAGCAGGTGCTGTGCAGATCCAGTGCCTTTATTTACCTGGGGAAGGACCACTTCATGGCAAACATTCCACCTGCCAAACTAGCAGCCCTCAATCTCTCTGGTACTGTACAGTCACACATCACATTTATCCTCCTTGCATTTTAGTTTGACATGAGGCCATTTGAATGTTTATCTCTATGTGAATTTTACTATGTATGGACATGAAAAATTAAGATAAAAACAAAGAAATATTTCTAACATAATATGCTAGATATTATGAAACCACAAACTTATCTTTCACACGTGTGTTTAATAAGAATAAAACAATTAGTGACCAGCTTTAGTAAGGAATGAAAAGATTAAATGTGCAGCAAAGCTGTTTGCAGATTATGTAAACAGAAAATGCAGCAGAAGGCCTAATCTCTTCAGACACGTCAGTCTTTAATTTCCAGAACTGCAGATAGAAAATTCCATGTTCTGCGGTGAGTATTTGCAGATTTAATCATCAAATACTTGCCATATCATTTCCATAGCTTTAGGTAATGCCTGTAGAATAATGCTTCAGAGAAAATTAGGTGAGCATTAGTAACTCAGGGTGAAAGTCGTGGATCACACTTATTGCTGCTGTTCATTGATTAAATGTGGAAATAACATCTGCTTCTCTGCAAACATGAATTTTCAAAGGGCTGTTAAAGCTGATGTGGACATGTGGCCGAAGACTTGTGTACTGAAATATACCAAGTTTTTTTTTTTCTCTTTGTGGATTTGCATTTATATATTTTCATTAGTTGTATTTGGATGATTGTCTAAAATCATAAGAGATAGCAGATCTTCTGAGCCAAACTATTCACACATTATTAAATCATTTCAGTCTAGTTAGGACTGTCTCAGTTGATAAATGACTTATGGGGAACCAATAATTGCTTTCTTCTTTTCTTTTTCTTTTACCAAAGGAGCATCTTGATATTGGTCTTCAGATATTTTATCTCTCAAAGAACTCCTAGCTGCTGCAATTTATTTACTGTTAGGGGGACAAATAGACTCCAGGCTTGTGCCTTGGTTCTAAGTCATTATGTAAGGCCTCTTTCCCTTTTCAGTGCCTTGGAAAAAAATAAATAAGGGAGCATGTTTTTTTCCCAGTGTGATTGGCAGATTGTCAGGTCGGCCTTGCTCGTCGCCCCAGGCCAGACATATGTGCCACCCGGTAGTCTGGCGTTAGTGCTGCTAACTATAGCGTGACTGACACCTTGGACCGAATTCCAACTGTTTTTTCACAACAAACAGGATCATTCCTACTTCTTTGGCTGACAGAAAATGATTAGGTGATGGCAGATTTACATTTCTCTGAGAATAAAAGTGTCCTACAGCGGCTGCACCATCTGCACTCATATATTAACTAAGAATTACGTTGATATGCATCTTTGTCTTGGTAAATAAAAGCAGCATTTCATAATTCACCACTTGAAGGAGGAAGCCTTTGACAACACCTGTACAATACTTGGAGCAGATGGAAGGCATTGTGTCACACAGACACAAATGTTGGAGGAAGTCAGCCAGAATAACTACAAGACATAAGAGTATGGTGGATGGTGGATGACTCTGCTGACAAACACAATGTGACAGATCCAGGCAGGTTCTTTCCACAATTTCTGTTTTGGAAACTGCTGCTAAAAACTGATGAAAAACACTGATAACGCCCTGATACAGGCACATGCTATGTCCCGTGTAAAACCTGATGTGGTTGAATGATTTGCAGAGACTTTCTAAAAGTGATGGATATCAAACCAAACCTTTTCCACTCATTTCCATCATTCAAACTTACGTAAGGGCATAGGGGCATAAAAGTGTCCTAAGGAGATCCATGGAAGGCAAGTTTGTCTTTTGCATTTGTGATAGATTTAGAGAATATTTATTGCAGTATGATGATAAATTAGAGCACACAGATAATTTGAACAAATAAAAGTGTATCATCAAATTATTCTATGCAGAGATGGACGTCAATATTTTTCTGTTTATACTAAATATTAGATTATTTTTATGAATGGTTTCTGTAAGAAGATCAAAAAAAGACTGATAAAAAGATTTAAGCTCAACTTACATCTGCTCCTCTCTTTGCTGCTTCACTTTTATCACCGGAAAAAATAACATATTAATGCCAAAAAAAAGCCCATTAAAAGTTCTGAATGTAAACACAGTAATAAACCATTTACACACAGAATATCATCCTCATAGTAAATACATATATTTATATATTTGCGATCATTATGATTAGGAAAATGAAATGAAAAATGAAACAGAAGATATTTTATTGATCCCACAGGGAGACTAGAATTTGTTTATCTGTTGTTTATCATCAGTTTTATTGTTATTTAAAAAAAAAAAAAAAAAAAAAAAAAACATTTTTACATCATTATGGTCTATTTTTCAAGAATCTGTACCAAATGAAAATACCTTTTTAAACGGGTAGTGCACCTAAAAATTTGTTTTTTGAGCTGTAAACAACGCAGTGTTACTTAATTGTGATGAAAATCACATATTGTTGTTAAAATTAGTATAATATTTATTTATTTTAAAAATGGGATTTTGTGGGTAAAAATGGGCTCATAAGGCCCGCTACAGGGTAAAATCTGGTTATGCTTTCGTGACATAGAGAGGTTATCTACATCACGAGAAAATTTTAAAAACCCCATTGCCCCTCCCTCCAGGTTCAGATAGATGGGTCCTCACCTTGCAGGCATAGAAAACCACGGTAGATTTCCTAGTTTCAGACTTTCTCAGCGTTTCTGATGAAATATTCATGCAATGGAACAGATTTGTGCTTTTGAGGGTTGTAACACCGGAGGAAATTCTTTACCTGCTGATCCTCACCTGGTGACAGACAGCAGCTCAAATAGCAGCATCAACTAACAGCAGCGCTTCCTGCAGCTGCCACAACCTGCTGCGAGTCTCCACAGCTTTCCAGAGCTGCTGGAGCTGCTGACAGGCCAGCGTCCACCACCTGCCTCAGCATCTCCGCCTCTCTCTGAACAGCTTTGATTCTGTCACCTGACAAAATAACACATTGATGTATGTCAATAAAACAGGTTATTTGCTTTGTATCTGTTACATTTCATAACTAAATAGTTCAAATACAGTTCAAATAATTGAGCCATTTGAAGAGACTTTCTGAGAAATAACAAATAGTCTGTCTATCTGTGTTAGCGTTAGACGGATGCTTCATTGAGTGTATCAGCTTTTGAGAAAATAAATTGTTCGGTTGCAGCATCTTATAACTTTTATTTGTTGTCCTCAGAGTGTCGCATGGCTTTGCTCTTTGACCGAGTTTGGAGAAAAGCAAGAGTTCATCATCCGTCAAACCTCAATTACCAAAAGAGGTAACTAAGTTTTGTCTTTTTGTGGGCTTTCCTACACTCGTAACAGTTTTTTGGCTTTTTGTTTTGGCAGCGTTGAAGCTTTTTATGTGGTAGTTTACAGAAGTCAGGCTTCCTCTTCTCTTGTCTTTAGTGACCTCACAACTTCTGACCTCTCTACTGTCGGTCGCTTCTCCCTGGAGAAACCATTGGAAACTGCTCTGCTGTTGAGTTGGGCTGGCGTCGGCTGTATTGTCCTCAACCAGTGGCACAGCAGCCTTCAACAGAACTCACATAATGCTGCCAATGTGCTAGACAGTAAGTTTTAGACATATTCTCTATTTCTGTCAACCTAATATGTCATAATAGAGTGTAATTAAAACTTTTACAGCCATATGTTGGAAAACAGAATAACACTACACTGAAATTAGCATTCAGTGGTTTGCTAATCCTTTAAATCTTATGCTTTGTTGAAAATACCTCAAAGACAACATGGTAAATGTTGAAACTGGTTTTAAAACATTAAACTTCAGCAAGACTGTTCAGAGAAATTAGGACACAGTGAACGAAGAGCTACAAAACCGATGTAAAAATTTCACCTTGTGGAACAAACAATTAATTAGATTAATAAGTAACAAGTCAGCGATGACGGGTGTAAGAAAACAGATGGGTTGGGGATTGCCATTCATTGAAAAACTGCATAAGAGAATAGCTGAACCACTCAAGAACATAATGTTATTAAGATTCAGGGAATGCTCAGAAATCTTTAAAGATGAGACAAAATAATAAAGCCAGTATTTAGCAGCTGTGCTCTTCAGGTCTTCGGTCACCACAGCAGCAAAAACAGACACAACAAACGCAACCAGTGAATAATATGAGTTACACAAAGGAGAGTTAAAACTGTTATTTCTACCCAATTTCATATACGGTGGACTGAGAAGAGGTGAAAACTTGTTCTGTATTCTGATAATCAAAGGTAAGCATCTGTCATGGTATGTGGAAGCATGACAATTCACAACATGGGTAATTCACCTACCTCTGATCACCTGACAGTGTTTCCTCGGAGATGCCTGGAAAACTGATGCTGTCAAGGCTAAAACATTTTTCACAAGTTGATATTTGCAGATCATTGAATGGTACCATGAATGAGCATCTTTAAAGGTGTTGTAGTAAAACAGATAAGATTCACCGTCATAAGTGTCTGATAATCAGCACTGAATCAGGGTCCTGTCCCACAGAACATTTTAAACAAAGACTGGACCTAATGAGGATCTTGATCCAGAGTTTTGTTAATATAAAATAGAAAAAAAAGAATAGAAACTAAAGTAAAACTGTTTGATGCAGAGACGACACTAGTCCTCTTTAGACCTGTGGATCCCAAATACACCACCAGTCCAGGATGTAGACTGGTCCAAATAAACCCAGAACAGAGCACTATGAATGTGAACGTGATACCATCAGTGCACAGTTGATCCAAAGCGAACACAGCTGGGTGCAGATGTTGTCATCTGAAACAAAGAAAGCAACCTGGAGATCAAAGAATATTGGGCCTCATTCACCAACTGTGCGAACAAATTTGTTCATAAGTCCTTCTTACAAACTTTTTATCAAGCTTGTGGCATTCATGAAAATCTTTGTTTCTTGGATGTGTTCTTAGGTAAAAACAAATCCTACGAACACTCAAGAGTACTCTTATGAACATTTGAATGTCAAGCATCAGTCAGTCATTTGTGTTGCCTTCTGTTGTCCAGCTGATTAACATACAGGGATAAAATTAGTCATGTTTTTGAAATAACTAGAAAGGGATTTAACTGGTCTTCCTAACGCCACTGATGCAATAGACTGCATCTGTTCCCTCAACCGAAGGGCTATCGCTTTATAAATGACCAAGTCACCTGTGACTCCCAGATCCACCTGATGAATGTGGTCTTTAATTTGCTTTACAACTTATAGAAGGTTCAGTATGTAAAGAGAGATTAAAATTTATTCTACAGTGTGTACCACTTCCATTATAAGCAACTACTCTACGAGGATGTTGGTTGGATGTGCTCATGGGACCAGACTGCAGGACCGCTGTCCAATTTCAGCAGAAATTAATTGTTCGTATATCACTTTAGAAATAAGGACAGTTTTCAGATCACATCTTGTTTGTTTTCAGTATTTTGGCTTTCTGTTTATTAACCTCATCTGTATCACCTGTCTGTGCCCATAAAGGTCAACTCTTGACCCTTTATGGGCATTTTGGGCAGTTGCCTGCAAAGCATATCAACTTCCAGAGAGATTGGTATTCAGCAATCTAAGAGAAAAGATACAAACAGCTTAAGAAGATTTTAAAGAAGATGTTTGTTAATGAGGTCTAATTATCTGATGCTACCATCCTAAAGGCGAATTTTACTTTACCACATAGTTTGTGGTTAAAGTCTGGGTGATGAACTGGCTTCTCTGTAGTCCAGTACTGTCGTGCATTGAAAGTATTTGGCTTCAATGAATAAGAATATTCAACAAAGAAGGCCTGAAATTCTTCATTTAAAAAACTAATCCACTTCATCATTTTATACAAATAAAGGTCCAAGCACATACTCCAACTCACTGCACCATGTTTATATTTTACAGTGTACTATCATTTTTTAAAAAGAGGGTAGCACAATTGGCATGTCATTATTTCTTACAGATTTACTAAGGGTCAGACGGACCTCTGGCCAGACCGTCCATGCCCTGAGGAGAGGCACAAGCTCAGCGATGCCACATCACAAGGTCACAGTATCACACGGTACCGGGCACTCCGCTCACAGCCACATCCAGTCTCACACTTTCATGCAATCAATTTACAACACATCACGCTATAATGCTAGCTTAGCTGAATGTAGAGCCAGCTGCACACACAGAGAGCACAGTTAAATATGTCTGTCACATGTCTAATTACACCTTTCTCTGCAGACGAAGTCCTTCTCACCGACTCAAAGGAAGATGAGCCTCAGTACAAGTCAGCTCTCAAACCGTCGGCCTTCAACTGTGTTCTCTATGGACTTCCTAACCTAATCGTACCTTAATATACTTTAAACCCTCTGTTTTTCTCTCCCATTTTACAAGTCAAAAAAAGTACAGGCATACACAACACAGAGCTTTACTTTTATTGCTGCATGTAAAAAACTAAAGCTTCTGTCATATGAAGGGTTTAAATATTTCATTAAAGAAGATCCATGACTCTTACCTTACATTCTCCATTTGGTATTTGATGAAAATCCCGACCTGTACACAGATAAATCTAGATTTTATTTTACAAATACTCACATGACATTGCAATGCAATGTCACTAAGAAGTTGCACTGGTGTAATCAATCTATAAAAACAGAGGCAGAAAACAACAGCTTGAAGTCAGATAGGTTTTAATTTGAGTGACATGTCTTCATCTTTCAACAGGAACTAAATTTCTCTTTCTATATTTTCATGTTTATTTAAAGTGGAGTTATGCTGACATAATCTGTTGACTGCAGCTCTCTTGTCTTTAAATGTCACATTAAATAACTTGAGATAATTATTTCAAATATCAGCCCGACAGCTGAGCGCAATCATTGTTGATACATGCTGTGCAAGTGTGTCAGCAAAAAAACCTCCAGATCTTTCTTTAATTGGCTTCAGCTGACAGTAGTTAAATATATCCCATAACTAAAATGAGGCTTAACTGTATTTGTACTTAGACATGTTAATTTAAATTTAGTAATTTAGTAACCACAGTGTGCTGAAAGTTATTTTGGGGAACTTATTCTCAATGGTAAATACACCCTTTCAGACAACAGTGTTTAACTGTAAGAACTCCAAGCCGAGACATTTAAATGTTGCCATATTTACGTAATGCTCTCCAATTAAGTCAAACCTAAAATAAGGAGGCAGTGGAAGTCATCACTGCCACTTTGATGCTCTGTTCTTATCATATTTATGTTTTTGCCTAAAGTAAATTGAGCATGTTATTACCACTTTCAAACATGCACATTGGCAGTTTTGAAGCAACTGCCAGCAACCAGTTAGTCTGGATTTTTTCAAAGGCTCATTAAAAAATTCTGTTGAGTTTTACTATTGCAGAATTAAAAAGTGGGGAAAGGATGGGGCTCATGTTTCCAGGCAACAAGCAGAATTAATACACCTGGCCTAGAATTAAGGCAGAAGATGCCCCATTTAATGCTTGGCATTTTGTATGAAATAATGTATTCATTTATGAGTTTGAGTTATGTTTTGGTATGATTGTATATCATTGTACCTATAACAGCAAACACCTTTTGCCATGACAGCCTGGCAGACCTTCACCACTCTAGCTTTAATTTTTTCAAGATGATCTGTTGAGATTCTACTTCATGCCTCCTGGTGTACTTTCCATTATATGGATTGGCCTGATGGAGTCTTGATTGGTGCAGAGTAGTTGATGATATCGGGTTTCTATGCAAAATGTAGATCATTCTTTAAAAATCATCTGATTAATTTTAATTGTGAAACTGATAAAATCCCAACATTTTGAGCAGTAGTGTATGAGTTAATAATATAATAACAATAGTCATATACGAACTTCCTTTTGGCATTAAATACCAAGTGGTAGAGATGGCTCAGGCAGGTTAAATAAGAAGGGTTAAAGGGTTAAAACAGGATATCCAAACTGTTTCAGACTCTGTAGCAAATAAAGCACAACCCAATAAACAGAGCATTGTGAGCTTAGTTCTGAAGAATTTTGGGATTATTGAAAAGAGGTTTGATGCAATCCATTGGTTTCCATAGTTAAGACATTTTTATGGGTTTATATAAACATGATTATTATAAAGTGGACTATTATCAATCATATAGCCCCTTTTTTTAATGAATTATAATTGGATTACTGTGAACTGGGTTTAATTATAATTGAAGTGGACTATACTTTTTAAGAATGCTTTGAGAAGACTTTTTTTTGGTGAATTTACTCTTAAAAATAAAGTTGAATTGAAGAATTTAACAGCTGAAAGAGACATGAGAGAGTAAGAGAGTATGTTTTTATAGGTGTGCTTGACAGTTCTACAAATGTCCCTTATGTCGTCCCATATTTCCCTCAGTTTCCAAGTGGTAACTTCATATCCGGAGGAAAAACTATCTGAAATGTTACATGAAGCAAACATCAGGGGACCCTAATTTACTCTTTGACAAGCTCAATTTTGGACCTTCAACCCAACCTGACGGATCTTTTGTTCCTTAGCCTGAAACCTAATTAAACTTAAGATGTATACCACTTGTAGTGAGGGTCTTAACCCAGCTTGCTAGCTGATAAATGTGTGTACATATATCAAGTTCAGTTTATTTTTTATTGTTGGGTTTGACCTTAAAAGTGCACATCTCTGCTGCTGAACTCTCCCCTGAGCTTTGGCTTTAAACTGTCCTCTGCTGCACATAAAGAGGAGCTTTCCTTTTCTTGTTACATTAATCTCATCCAAATACTGAGCTAGACTCAGTAGTTATAATTCAGCATGATAATTCCTAAATTTATTTGTGTGTATTTATTTGCGTGTAAAAATATTCTGATTTTCTAGTCATTTTAAAAGAAAACAGTCTGTGGGCTTTATGATGAGAGTGTTTTGGTCTGACATTGATGGAAATATTTTTAGGCTTGTGATTGATGGTTGACCGATTGGATAATGTCCTCTAACCATTTAAAAGGGAACCAACTTCAACCCATTTGCAAACAATCTGATTAAACCCTGATTCAAGTCTTCCTGCGTGACCAACATTGGGCCATTCGAGAATTCTCTTAACATCCAGCATGTCTTCTTCATATTGTTTTAGTGTGAACCTATAATAAACACAAAGAAAACCATATAAATCAAACAAAAACCAACAAACCTTCATAGATTTGTCTTTAATGTTACATAAAGCTTTGGAATGTGTGTCACTATGCAGTTTATAATAAAATGTTGATTATCAAGTTAACATTTAAAAAATAATTGTTTCAGCTCACCATGTTTGGACAGCTTGTATTTTATCTGATGGCATTCAGAGTGATTTACCGGATAAGGCTTTTCTTGTTCCCCTTCTTCTTAGAAACATTTGCTATTTGCCTCTGTGACTTTTGTTGTTTTTGTTTTGTCACCTCAACAACCTGACTTTTCACCCCTCTAGGATGACAAAATGTTTGTTGACTCCTTGTTTTCCTCCTTCTCTCATAGAGCCCTGATAGCGTTATGAGAATATCTGTACACTAATTTCTAAAATGCTTAAATATTCTAACATAATAATATTATTATATTAACACATACCCTCCAGAGGGTGTTGGTTGACCTTTATTTCCACTGCATGTATGCAAGTAGGTCAGAGAGAGCGCTGCAGTGTATTTATCAGGCACAGGAGGCAGCTGAGACTTGGGGGTGGGGGCAGAGGAACAGGAAATATCATTTAGAGTAATTTGCTGGATAAAGAATACAGATAAATCCTATCAGCTCTGTCTCCACTTTAATTCTGGATAGAGTTCTGCTGGCTGGGGGTAAATATCAGCATAGCACAGATTTTTGATAAAAGGTAAAATTTAGAAACGTGAGATGGACACTTAAGCTAAAGTTAGAGTTCAAGGTTTAATTACACGTTTAGCAAGTCTTTTTGCCCCTTTTATTTACGACTAGTTTATGAGAGGCAGATGCAGGGAGAAAGTGAAATGTTGTTTTGTTTTATACTGCAATGTCAGCTGAGTGTCATCCTTAATAAATTTAGATTCTGTATAAGTGACACAGCTGAATTTTGGCAGATTTTTGCACTTTTGGCAGCCCCTAAAAAACTAATTCAGCATCAATCTTTTCTGAGCTCCCTCCCGCCAGCATAACTTAGTCTAATGGTGAATCTTGTGATATTTCTCATGTTTTGACCCTTTCTTTCTTTTCCTGGCTTCCTCCAATAATGTCCTCTTGTTTTTTTTTATGCTGAATTAGCCAAGTTGCACGTTCAAAATATCTGGTGTTTTGACATGCAGCCACTGGTGTGTGTTGTGGTAATGTAAATTAAAATGCAGCTATCACATGATAGGGTAGGGGAGGCTGCAAAGCAAAAATAACCAGGAATGTGCATAATGAATGTCAGTGTGTCATCAAAATGAGTTCATGTTGCTCAAATCTTTTTCCAGTGACTTTAGTTTTAAAGTTAAACTAGCATATTCTGTGTATTGTTTGTAAACACGTGACATCACTTCTGCCGCATTAGGCAGGGCCAACATTAAATGGCGGCAACTGTGTTGCTGGAAAATATTTCAAGTATTTAATAATAGTGTTTGAAAATATCTTGCAATTTAATAATAAAGATTAATTTCCTCATAGAAACAGCTTGTAAAATGAGTAACAAGTACTCCACTAGCCAACATTTGCAACCGTGTGCTTTCATTTTTTTCTTCCTTCAACTCACTTTTAATACTGTTTAACAATAACTTATGAATCTGCAAAGGTTTCTGAGTAATATGCATGTCATATTAATGGATGCTGCTCCATGCCTCTAAGGAGGAATATTGTTTGAATGCCTTTGATTTCACTGACAAAGACACTGAATGGCAGCCATTAATGGTGCAAGGATAATGGACATGGGAAAAAAAAAAAAAAAAAAGCATATATCCATTGCCAGTATTTAGCTACAGCAACACATCTAGAGACTGCACAGATTCACCACAGAGATAAACCTCCATACCAAGCTTGCTGAACTAACCACCAGGCCCAGGCTCCACAATCAGGCCCAGGATTCACCACCAACCACCACTACGGTGTACATTTTAGGACATCCTCATAGTCAGAGTCAGGTGTCAGGTGTCAGGACAAAAGTCATCAGTTATCAGAAAAAAGTTGTCAGATGTCAGTGTCGGAGTCGGGAAAAAAGTTGTCAGAGTCGGAGTCAGAAAAAAAGTCATCAGAAAAAAAGTTGTCAGAGTCCAAGTGTGTCTCAAACCATGCACTTACACGAGTGCACTGGAAGGTAGTGTGTAGTACGCACTACCACTTTCTGTAGTGCACACTATCGTGGGTAAGTGCTGATCCAAAGTGGGCACTAACGTTTTGCACTTACC
>CM047990.1:7238554-7250655 GCA_026261665.1 Melanotaenia duboulayi | reverse complement strand
TACATATATATATACATATGCATACATAACGGGAATGGCTGAACCCAAGCTCTTTGTCTTTAAGATTAACTTGCAATTAAATATAAAATCCAAGTCTTCTAACTGAAAAAATACAAGGATTAGAGAGTTAAAGAAAGCTGAGCCAGTGTTTTGCTGTTAGCAATTGGATAAAGCCACGGGACATTTTGATGAAGCCTACATGTTTCCTCTATCTGTCCTTTCCTTGCTTTGTCTCCCATTCCTCGCATGCTTGATTTTCTTTTTTCGACTATCAAACATCTTAGAATATTTCAGGAGCCTGAAGTCCAAAAGAAGCGTAAAACATCCTTTACTTGACATGAGTTTCACCTTTATGCCATTCTTTGTATTCAACTAAGGCACCACTAAAGAAATATCAGAAGCAGCTGAAACACATTGGTCTTCAAAGCAACAGCATTAGCGTCAGGAGTAATCATGTATAAGAAGTGACTGACATATTTTCTGCTCTCTCCTTTTATGGAGGGTCTCATATGAGAGCCCTGCTTGTTCATATAGAGGGGTAGGAGCTAACAAGCTACGCTTCTTCTTATTCCTTTTGGATATGTCAGCCATTTTCTTTCTTTTTCTGTTTTATTTTTGCTCCCTGAAATTCATGTCTATATCATGCTGTGCAAAGAATTTGGTTAATATTAATAATATTAATGGGGAAGCCTGGTATTATTTGCATATATTTATATTGAATGAATTCAGAATGAGGGGCAACTTTCTGCACTGGGAATTGTCTTTCAAAATGAGAGACTATTAAGGAAGTGTCTTCTGATTGGATGAATTACAAAGCCAGTGGCAGGGATTCATGAACATGCACTACTGGTAAGAAATTGTTTTGTAACCAATACAATAACTTCCCCAACACGCTGTTTTGGAACATGACATAACTTAAACTGAGCCAGAATTGGATCCAGAATATGAAGGTGACCACAACAACATGAAAATCACTGCAAGACGTTTCTGTTTGTTAAATATGCTCATTTACTGAAGTTGTGCAGCATCGTGGGTTTAACTCATCGCTGCAAATTTTTCTGTAGGCAATCACCCTTTTTTCAGCATCTTCACAGCAGAAAGATGGTCTGGCTGTCTTGTTATGCTTGGCCAAATGAAACTTAATGGAAGATATAAGGCTCTTGATTATTGTTCTTATTATTCTGTGATTGACTTTGTCACAATTGAAGATGCTCTAAGACTTTGTGCTGAAATATGTGAGTGTATTTTTAACTGTAGTTCTTTTTTAACGCTGTAGATAAGCCAGAAAGCACTGGGTCTGTTAAGTGGAGTGTTTTATTAATACAAATTGCTATAATATGTTAGCCCCTGGCCTAAATGATCCCTTCCAGGCAGATTAGACAGCATCCAGCGACTGATTACTTCCATTAGCAACCTTTTAAATTGCTCACCTTATATTTTCATCACTCCACTGACTTAACACTGTGCCTGCGTTTAGGAAATTATAATTGAGAAGGCTGAGTTAAATACATTCCTCTGGCCTCTCATTAGCAGAGAAAAATAGCTACTTAGTCAAGCAAAGAGATTTCATATACGGAAAGCAGACTTGGTATCTTTGCCCCATGTGATGATTGCTTTCTCATTTTGTTAACCGTTCTCTATTGGCTGCAGTGGTCCTATTTGTTTTCCCTTCCCCTTTATCCATTTGATCACTTGATTGCTTTTGTAAGCCTGTGAATCCAAATGCTTTCATAATATTGTTGTAAAAGTTACATACTATGTGTCTCATTGTTCATATTCATCAGCTCATACATAGGAGAGTGGCAGAGGATTAGTTTTTATTACTTTCTAATGCTATATGCATGTTCATCTGCATGCAAGGGTACAAACTAATCAACTCTGGCTCTCACAAAAGACTTAATGCTGTACAAGCTATTTATCTGCACTAGGCAGTTCAAGCTCCACTTTCATGAAGTTCTAGTTGAGAAAACTAAAGAACACAGCAGGATGAACTAACCCTATATGTGTCACAATGAAACCAGAGCTCAGCCAAGATCCAAACTTCAGACAAAGGCTGCACCCCCAACTGTGACAGTTGAGAGGAAGTCTTGACCATCAGTGCCTGACATTTATGTTTTAGAGAAATGAATTTGTTGTGTGCTCAGCATCTGTCCAGACCAGTGAACAGTGAGAGGACCTTTGGCCATTTAGAGATGACGATCATCTTATTGTCAAGTGATTGGCTGGACATTTCTAACTAGTTTTGTAGGCTTTAAGAGCAACTTATGGCTGTTGAATGTTGGATTCAAATGCAGCAGAGAGAATATTGGATTTTTCTAATAATATTCATTAATGATATTCTAATGACATTTTCATAATTTCTATTATATAGTGTTTGCAGTTTATTAATTTTGGGTGCTAAGTTAGCTTCGTTTTGGAGAACATACACAGTAATTAAGGGATTTTGGTGAGGTCGCTGTAAGTGGGAACCTGCAGAAAAGCAAGATTGACTGCAACTCTGAGTCAGGAGGGAAGATCTTACATAAACCTCAAAATGCTGCAATGCTAGTAGCAGGGACAGGGTCTCTTTTTCAATGGTAGAATAATGAAGCTGGTGCCGGTTGAACTTTTTGGAGTAATAACTGACGGGGTGATCAATCCCCTCAACTTCCAGTTTGAATGGGCGGTCCAGCCTCGGCGCAGCCAAAACGGGGGCATGCACGACTTTACACTGTCAAATGCATGCTGGCACTCAGGATTTCACTAAAACATGCATTTTGGGCTCATCAAGGTGGTCAGGGGTTCTACCACTGTGGCATAGTTTTGGCAGAAGTTCCGGTAATATCCGGTTAGACCTAAAAACCAGCGTAGTTCTTTTCAGGTGTGGGGCACCAGATACGTTGCCATAGCAGCAATCTTAGCTTCAATTGGCCGCACGGTTCCTTGTCCCACCTGTCTTCTGAGATATGTAACCGTGGCTTTTCCGAAATCACATTTAGCTAAGTTTAAGGTTATTGTGGCCTTTGCCATCTGGGTGATAATTTCTCTTAACTCTGCTACATGCTTCTCCCAAGTCTCAGTGTACATGACTATGTCGTCTAAACATGCGCTGCAATTCGGTACGTCTCCTAACAAAGTGGAGACTAGACACTGGAAGGTTGCAGGAGCATTACACATCCCGAATGCCATCACTGTATACTGGAGAAAGAGATCAGGAGTCACAAAGCAGAAATTTCCGACGCTCTGTTGGTGAGAGGGATCTGCCAATATCCCTTTAGAAGGTCTAATTTACTAACGAATGTGGCTGAGCCAAAAGTGTCAACGCAATCCTCTACCCGTGGCAGTGGAAATGTGTCAAGCACGGTCACGAACCGAACCAGTAATCGGTAATAAACCTTGGAGAACCATCAAGTTTGATCTCTACTAAACAGAGCGAGCTCCATGCACTGCTACTGGGTTTTGCCAGTCCATTTTTTATCATGTAATCCATTTCTCTTTTCATTAATGCTCTTTTTCTGGGGTTTTCACGGTATGGATGCTGTTTAATAGGTGCTGCGTCTTTAACATCAATGTCGTGGGCCACTATCGCAGTCTGCGTGGGAGTGTCACCAAACAACGATGGGAAATCGGACACTAGAGCCATAATGTGATCTTGGTGTTCATTGGGTAGATGCTGTAATGCTCCTTGGAATGTTTCTAGCATCTGTGAGTTGGACAACCGCGGGGCTAAAAGAGTTTCAACTCGAGCGGAGAAATCCCTGTTGTTTATCCCTTCTTCTGCATCTGGCAGAGCTGACACAAATGCAATCTCCCGAGTGGTCGACATGGTCGCGGAATCAGCCGAACCAGAGCTATGATGCGTAGAAGCTTTTAGCATATTGATATGGCTTACTTGCATCTTCCGTTTCCGATCCGGGGTGGCAATAACGTAGTCTGTCATTCAGCTTGGCTTGTACTACATACGGCCCGAGTTTCTAGCTGCCAGAGCGTTACCAACAACTGGAAGTAAAGCTAGCACTTGGTCGCCTTCCTTAAATATACGGGCAACAGCAGTTTTATCATACCGTCTTTTCATTATGCCTTGGGTTTCCCTCAAATGTTTAGCGGCAAACTTGCGCTATTTTCATTTATCAGTTGTTCTCTAAGTACTCTGAGAGGCCCCCTTAGTTTATGCCCAAACACCAGCTCTGCAGGGCTAAAACCTAGAGATTCCTGCTGGGCTTCACGAGCAGCAAAGAGTGCGAAAGGGATTCCCTCAGCCCAATTCTTTCCTTCGCTAAGACAGTATTTACATAAAATGGTTTTTAAAGTTTGGTGCCACCTCTCCAGTGCGCCCTGGCTTTCTGGGTGGTATGCACTGGAGGTGACATGCTGGATTTTTAACTCGCATAAAACCTGTGGAAAGATTTTGGATTTGAAGTTGGTGCCTTGGTCCGTCTGAATTACCCTGGGTAAACCAAATGATGAAAAGAATCTGACTAGGGCTTATGTTATCAGTCGAGCTGTTAGCCGACGCAGTGGAATCGCCTCTGGGTAACGAGTTACAGGGCACATCAAAGTTAACAGAAACATGTTCCCTGTTCGAGTTTTGGGAAAAGGGCCCACACAATCTACTATGAGTTTCTCAAAGGGCTCCCCTACGGCGGGTATAGGATGTAACGGGGCCGAAAGGATCAGCCGGTTTGGTTTCCCGGCTAGTTGGCAGACGTGACATCCACCTAAGTAGCATACCACATCTGATCTCATGCCGGGCCAAAAGAAATACTTTACCAAGCGTTGGTATGTTTTGTTTACACTGAGATGTCCCGTCCACAACTCGTCATGCGCCAATTGTAACACCTGCAGACAGAACGGCAGGGGGACCACAATCTGAGTCTCAACGTTCCAGTCAGCATCCAGAATTACTACCGGACACCAACGCCTCATCAACACCCCATTTGAAATAAAAAACACTTACCACCTCTTGGTAGCACTTCTTCAGAGTGGGATCCGCCCTCTGCGCATTCACCAGGCACTCACGTGTCAGTGGAAGTGAAGGGGTGGTAGGAGATACTGGGGTCTCTCAAGCTTTTACGTCCGAGACTGGAATCGCCTCCTCCTTCTCTCTGGGGGAGACAAAGCAAAGAACGAGTCAGCCAGATCAATATCAACATCAGACTCATTTTGTAATCTGGCTTGATTACGAGTTACCACACCCATCTGTGCATCGCATAACTGGTGGCTGTCTTTCACTGGATGCTCGAGCAATTCCAGTACTGGGAGTACTTGTCCACCCGCAATATTATTCCCGAGAAATAAAGATACACCTTCCACTGGCAATTCGGGACGAACAGCCATCGGGTAAACTCCACTCAACAATGAGGTTGTCAGGCACACATTGTGTAGAGGCTGGGGAACATACTCCATCCCAATTCCCCGTAAAACAACATTGTACCCGGCTGAGGAAGCAGCAGAGAATGGCAGACAGTTTGCCAGTATAAGTGTTTGGGAAGCCCCAGTATCCCGCAACACCCGTATATTTTGTTCATCATCAGTATTTCCAGATAAAGATACCACACCAGACATCACAAAAGGTTCGAAAGATGGGTCTAGCAAGGGTTTTACTGGTTTCAAACCAGGCGATACAGTTTTAATCAGGCCCACTCCTTTTTGTGGTGAAGGAGGGTTTGAAATCTTCTGTCTGAGTTTCTGACTATTAGCTATTAAATGTCCTGGCTGATGACAGTAAAAACATGCCCTTTCCTCTTGCTTTTGGCTTTTCACAGTCTCAACCATTTTTCTGATAAATACTCTGTCTTGTGGTCAGAATACCATTTTATGAGTTAACATGTATTCGTCAGCCATCGTGGCAGCAGAGGACAAAGTGTCTACCATGTGTTCGTTTAAATGAACCACCAGACCATCTGGTAGTCAATTCTTAAATTCCTCAACCAATATTAACTCTCTTAATGTTGCAAACGTATTGACACCACATGCAGCACACCATCTGTTGAAAAGATTACTCTTTTCATGTGCATATTCGACATATGTTTGGGAGGTTTCCTTTTTCTATGTCCTGAATTTCTGGCGATATGCCTCCGGTACCAGTTCATATGCTTTCAGCACCGTGGCTTTAACAAAACCATAATTTTGGCTGTCCACAAGAGGGAGCGCCGCTACAACCTTTTGTGCCTTACCTGACAGACGACACTGTACAAGGAGAGACCAAAAATCCCTTGGCCATTGCAGCGCATGCGCAATGCGCTCAAAGGGAGAAAAATAGCAATCCACATCTGACTCCCGAAACAAAAGGAATGGACTTTGACAGGTCAAAATATCCACCAGGAGGAGCAGAGCTCCGAGGGACGATGAAAACCTGGGCGGCAGCGGATTTAACTTGAGCATCCAGCTCCAGTTGTCGAAGGCACACAGCCTTCTTGGCTTCAATTTCCATGCGCTTTATCTCTGGCTGCATATGCCGCTGTTGAGCCTTCTCCTGAGCCTCCATGTGGAGTTTGGCTGTCCTCAACTTCAGTCAGGCACTCGGCCCTGAAGCACCAGACTCGCTTTCCAACAGGAAGCGTGATGGGTGATTTTGGCCAGTCACCTTCCTCAGAACCATCCTCCACGTCTGTCCCTGCTCAGTCTTCTCGGGTCGCTCCCGAGAAGAGGGCCCCGAGACAACAGGAGAATCTGCCGGCTCACCAGCCTCGTCAAACGAGCTCAACAAACGCCACTCCACCAAACAAGCCACCCCAGCTCCTTCAACTCCTGCTTCTTACTCTTTTTCTGCCACTGGATACCAAAGCGGTCAGCTATAGTGGACAAGTCTTCCTTACGACATGCTTCAATTTGATCTGGAGTCAGATCCCGCAAGAACCTCACCAAATCGAACCGAGGCAGTCTTTTCAGCCATTTTACCTTGCACACTGCCAACTAAAGTTATCAAACAAGATCACTTACCATCCCCACAGTAACAAATCTACATATTAAATTAAATAATAATAAACTTAATTAACCACTACCATTAACAAAACACATCCCGAACGAGCCCCCACTATGTTATGTACCCTTATGTCTAGGGGTGTAAGGGAACGAACATACGAGTTGAGTCACGGGTGTATAAGAAGTAAGACAATTTATTCACAGATAGTCGAAAGAAAATGGTTACAAATGGGTTCCAAAACTTCTAATGTCCCCAAACAAAAATCCTCAATAAGTCTCAACAAAAAGCTCACGTAAACACAAATCACAATTAACCAACAGAACAGAAAAGATAACTAAAAGTGTCCCAAAACAATGGGGTCAACACCCACAGTGACGGAATATGTCTGAATTAAACAAAACTCAAAGAGATCACCTCAGGCCGGGATATAAGGTCTTGTCAAACTGACAACCAAACTTTTATACTTAACACTAATTTCCAAATGTCCAATCTACATAGGATATCAAATCAGCACACACAACCGAAAGCTCCCAAACAGGAAATCTGTGTCCCACTGTCCACAGCTGCCCCGAATGATGGGTGATCGTCGTTTTTGAGACTGGCACTGCTTTCTGGTTGGACCGCTGGCCAATCAGCATGACGGACAGGAGGAGTCCTGGAAAGATCCCTGCAGACAACCAATCTGCCAATAATTAAATCAGTCTACAGGCTGAAATGCCTGAGGGCCGTAAACACTGCATTTATAACCTTCCTTAGATCTGAGGTGCCTTTTGTTCATGTCAGTGGCACTGAGCTACCAAACAATCTGTTAGCCTGACCTGCAGGGGCAATTTGGAGTTGGCTTTTTTTTGTAAATACACCATCAGTCTTTCATGATCATGAAACAGTTTTCATTCCCAGGGCAATAGAGCTGTCTTCTTAAAGCCCCTGAGATAAACACAGCGTGTACTTTAGTGTCTGGGAGAAAATGAAACATATGTTTGGAGGGCTTTCAATGAAATAAGCTGTGGGATTTTTATTTACGAGAAGAATGCTTGACTCTAGCATGCCCCACTGGTTTTGGTACTTTTATGTTGAAAACTATAGTTGGAGTCCCTTGTGATGGTTGTATAAGAGAATTGTTTATTAATCTTAACCCATGGTTGGCTATGTTTTTGTCTGGTTCAGACACCAAAACTGGGTCAAATTAGGTAGTAATGCTGGTTAAGTTTGTCCTACATGCTGAGAACAAGATGTTAAAGGATATCTTATGTGTTACAGTCGGACACCAGTGGGTCTTGACAAAGTGGTAATGTCTGATGTGCTTGGAGAGAGACTGAGCATCATGTCTGTTTTTAGTAAAAGACATTTGCAAATTTAAGTATTTTAAACTCCTCACCAAAAAATCATGACTGCTTGCACAGCTGTAGTCAGCAGATATAAGAAAACTGTTGTGAGAATACAGATGCTGCAGAGAGGTATCATCAAATTTTGTGAACGTGTATCCTCTTAAGCCTCACATTTAGAGCAAAATTCCAGCAACTCCCCAGGAAATTGTTATTATCGGTTGATGGCATTCATTACAGAAGCTATCAGGGAAAAGCACACATCCTCCTATCACATTTCAGCTATTGTGGAGTTTTATCACTGAAGAGACGGGAGAATCTCAGCATCATGTTGGTGATGAGGCCCCCCGGCAATGCTGACTGACGGGCTTGGTCAGTCTGGCTGATTATCCAGCAGCATGTCAGTCATGACCACTGAGAAGCAGCGAGTAATCAGGGTTGACACTATGTGGATGGAGGACAGTCCCTCAGGCAACGAACTGCACTTGGCAGCCCTCTGGGGCTTTAGACTCCAGGTGCTACCAAGGAAGCTAGTTCCTTATAGCCCCCCCCCCTCAAAAAAAAAAACACTGTTTCTTCTCCCACCTGTCTGAGGCAAAGAAAGAGGGACTAAAGTGAAAGAGTTATCTAGACATTTATGTTAACACAGAACTGTGGAAAAGCAACAGTATTGTGAGGGTTTCCTGTCCTGTCCTTTTTTTTTCTTTTTTTTTTTTTATCGAGGATGTTGGGGTGGGTGTGTTTTCCTAAACTACATCTGTGAGATAGCCCTGCTGTTGGACAGTTGCATGCCTTATTAGCTATAAAAGATGAATGGTTTTGTGTCACCAAACAATGTTGGCGAGAGGCAGCAGGTAATGTCTTAAATCTTTAAACTTCTCTTGACATGTGTACAGCTTATACAAAAGCTCTCTGACACATTTTTATATAACACTCGCCATCTCCCTCCAGGCAACTGGTAATTTCCTGCTGAAGAACAATGTAGGACAACTTGTTCTGAAGTTGAATGAAAGACTTTGGAGATGTGGCCACCTTTTACTGACACTCTGCAGCCTGATTTGATCACTTTAAACCAGTTATAAATTGGTTGAATTCACATTTCTTTTCGTTTTTTTTTTCCTTTTTTTAAATAGCTTTCTGGATTTAAAGGGTATTTTTTCCACACATTAAATCATGAATGATGACCGGGCTGTTCAAGGAGATGAACGAAGATTACATTTGTACAACCATTGTGTGATCACTGAATTAGGGTATGAATGTGATGAGATTAAGGTGATGATGATGACTGATAACCACCACTTATGTGTGTGTGTGTGGGTGTGTGTGTGTTTGTGTGTGTGTGTGTGGTGTTGGTGGGGTAGCTCAAAAGTTTGGGATCTTTTGTGGAATATAAGTTAAAGTTCCTTGAAGCTCTGCAAGATGTTTCTGTGAAGGTAATAAATCTGCTTTTGATGTGAACCACCACCGTCCCACTGCAGAACATCTCATGTTAAATACCACCTGCTGCACACAGCTAATTCAGACAGCCCTCTTTCTCCTCTAAAGACGGTCCATGATAGATTTTCCAGCACAGATCTGGATAATTCTACAAGCAGCAACCTTTCAACAGTTGATCTGGATAAACTAAAGAAGATTGACATGCTGAAAGTAAAACGTATAAAGTCGCCACTGGCTAAACTGGCTCTGGCTTTAACTCAGACATTATTGTCTATTAATGAAGAGTGTGGAGAATAAACATTTAAAAAGTTAAAAGTACTGTAGCGTCTCGTAGACTCTAAATTAGATAACAGAAATAGCTGTTAAAATGACACTTTATTTTTAGGTCTATTCTGTTTTGTCCAGGGATGGTTTCTCTTTTTCTTCTACTGGTTTGAACTGAAATGAAATAAAATGCTTTTCCAGACATTACTAGAGCTGAGGTTACAACATTAATGTCTCTTAAAAAAACAAAAGAAAAAACAACATTGCTTTTGGGGCAAATATTATGTAATTAAAATCTGATATATATATATATATATATATATATAGATTTTAATTACTTTTCTATTGAAAAATCATTGCTGACCCACTGTTCTATTTTGTTAGGTCATACATAACAACCACATGCAGATTAACACTGAATGATTACAGAACACGCCAAAATCATGGAAAGTTTCACCCACAAAATGAGCTGCATCCAGTGTTGACAATAAGCTTTTTATTTACCAATCCTGGAAAGTAGGTCATGTATATTATAATTAAAGGAATAATTCCATGTAAATATGTGCTTGGTTTCCCAAATATCTTTTGTTTCTTCACATATTCTGTCTACATTTGTCAAAGTTCCCATTGTCCTTATCTCAACCTCAACCTGAACAATGAAGACTAAGACGGTAACGGCAAATAACAAAGTTTACATATCTTGAGCATTTGGCTGAGCTTTGTGGTGAAACAAAAATGGACCAGTGGCTTTAATCATTCATAGTAGTCCCTGTATCTCTGTTCTGTGAAGTCGTCTTTTCAGCACTGTCACAGGTGTTTTGTCAGGATTGCTGTGTCTGTACTTATTCTGTCAAAATGCAAACGTAGCATGCGGTCTGAAATGATATGCCCACTGGTATCAATCTGTTGTGGGGAAAAAGAACATTCATGTAATGATGTTTGCCATAAAAACATGTATTATGTTAGCTGATGGGTTTCAAGCTATTTTTTTTAGATCATATCCAATTTGAATTTTCTTGGCGTCAAATTTGAATGGGTGTTTTAGCTGCAAATGCAAATGCTCTCTCCAGAACATTTATGTAATCGTGTGGAAAGTTGGACAATTAAACAGCTGTGAAAACACATCTTGGATCTCTGGCTTAGCAAACATGGTGTTTCATATCACAGATGTGGTCACACCATCAAGATATTGTAAATGCATCTCTTCCTCATTTGCTTTGTTTTCCTCTGTATACCAGCACTGTCTGTTGTCCCAATTTTTCAGTGTGACCCTTTTCTTTTGTATCACAACAAAGTAGGATGTGTTGGATTAAAGTCTCTTGGTTAATTGTGAAAAAGTCAGTAAATAAAATTATTTTACAGAATGGAATGAATTTACCCCCTTTTAGACACTCATCACAATATTAAAACGAAAGTATTTAGTGTGTGTATTTGTGTCTTTTGAAAAATGAGTGAGGCCTGTCAGCTGATGATACAGAAAAAATGGCATATGGTAAAGGGTTCAGACCAGAATCAGATTAAAGGAGAAAAAGGAAGAACTCAGCTTGTTGTAATATCCAATATATTTATTTTTATGTCCATTCACTTTTTGATATTATTTACCACAGTTTAACATTCGTTTTTGAATATATTTAATTACACACTGTACATGTAAATGCGTCCAAACTGTAATGAAACCCCCTTTTTTTTTAGCTACCTAAAACTAGTCAGTCCCCTTTAATGAGGTTTTTCACCTACTAAACATGTCCATAGTTTTCATATGACGTGAGGAACAGCATCACATCAGCTGTTCAGAATATTGGATCCATGGATAAAGTGCTAAGAAACTGGAATAATTAACGGCAGCTGTTTGAAATCAGGGAGGAAACGAAAAAGAATTACATCATGCTCACTCTGAATTTGGTTCCAGGGCAGATGGAGGGATAGTGTGAGACCCCACATGCAAATGATACTGGTATTATACAGCTTGTCCCAAAGGTACAGACACTCCAGGGTGCACAGTTAGCACTTAATGTAGTGAAAGCACTGACGCTAACAACAGAGGTGGTTATTCAACAGAAACTGTCATCAGCTTTGTTGCATAAAAGGGCTACAAATAAAGTCAGTTGCCTCTCAGTAAGGAAGCTCCTGGTTCAGTTCTAAGTTGTTCACTTGTTAAGTGAAGTGTGCAA
>CM047990.1:7188276-7204458 GCA_026261665.1 Melanotaenia duboulayi | reverse complement strand
AAGACCCCAGCATTCCTCTTTCAATTACACGCACACACCCACTTTTACTAACTCTTCAGTCAGAAAAGTAGCTACTGGCTGTCCTAAAAGTCGCTAGAAATCGCTAAATGACATCATCTAATGTGCATAATAGCCTGGTACGCGAAGGCTGCTGTGGAGAGGAATGTCATGGGAAAGGCCAAAATGCACGAAAAAACAAGCTAAACATTTTTTAAAAGGCAAAACTAATAAAAATTAGACAAATTCTTTGGTTAATATTTGCTTTTATTCTAGTTTAATTTTATTAAGTGTAGGTTGTTTTCTAATAAGGAGGCTGCAACATTTTACAACACTTGTTTTCCTGACAGTAAGCCAGCGCGAAGTCATCCTGCACCAGCTTTGAACGTTTCATTTTCAGTCTGGTCATGACACAGGTGATCTTCTCCTGCTCTGAATGCAGCTACTGCTGCTGCCAGAAGCCTCTTCTGATTGCTTTTGGACAGGGGAGGGGCCTGCACAGCAGCACCCACTCCTCATTGAGAAGAATAAACTACTTTCATATACGTCAGTCTACAAAAGTCTCCAATACTGAAAAAGTCGCTAGATTTGTTGCTGCACTGGATTTGATTGGGAAATACTCAAATTTGGCCATTTTTTACTTAATAAACTGTCAAAAACATGTTAGAGTCATACTGAAAATGCATTTTTAACACAGATCAGTGGAAAATATTGTATGTTTTTTTCTTTATCATGACACTGCCTCCCCTGACCGCATGTCACTGCTACAGAAGTAGATGCTGCAGCAGGCTACAAAAGAACTGTCGACTAGATAGTAAATGACTTAAAAACACTAGGTAAAGATTTCAGGGATCATTTCAGTGAGTTTTTGCCAGAAATCAAAGACTTTGACACTTTCAAAACAAGCAGAATACAGTATGCAAAGCCTGAGGACTGCCAGTTTTTGGACTTAGCGGTCCTGACAGATCTCACTGACATACTCACTGATTTGAATTTAGAGCTCCAGGGTCAGGATAAACGTGATCAACATGATTGGTTCAGTTAATACATTTACAAGCAAGCTTCAACTGTTTTCCTCACATGCGAGCAGAATTCATACGTCATGGCAAAGATTTGGCAAAGCTTGACAGTGCACGTTATGAGGAGCAAGTTCAGAGCATCTAGTCAGAATTTGAGAGGGATTTTATTGACTTTAAATCCATTTGTCAGGCCTGCGCCTCCCCCACCAGCCCGCTCATCATCTCCAGAATACTGAACCCTGGAAAGAACTACAAATCCCATACCCACCGGACTCCGCCATCATGGCTACCACCTGTGCTCCCTGATCAGCCTAAACAACAAACACCTGTCAACATCCCTATATATATCTTCAGTCCACATACACTCCTTGTCTAGTCTTGTTTATGCTCATGCATTCTCTCCACTGACCGACTTCATTAAAACTTTCTAGAAACTATAACCTGCGACTGTGTCTACCTGTTCAGCGTCAGATCTTACACCATTGAGCTGTTTGCCAGCTATCGATAGGTGTGCTTCCATTACCCCTATAATTGCGCAAGAGCAAAATATCGTAACTAAAAACTGGTAATGGAAACACACATTTCTAAAAAAAAAAAAGAAAAAAAAAACTCAAATCACTAAAAAGTTTTTATGCTCTTATGAGGTGATTTTGTCAGGCATGTCGATATAGAAGTATATCGCAGAAGTGTAATGGAAACACTTCACTTCACCAGAAATGACATAACGGCTCATGTGACCAGCTCATTTCAAATCAAGATGGTGCTGTATGAGTAGACGCAGGAGGAGAGGAAAATCTTTTTACAAATAATTAAAGAAAAATATATAATTGTCATCCTTGATAGCAAACAGCGGTGAAAGATTTAAAAATTTCTGTCCTCCTCAAAGTGGTCTCTCGCAGGATTAGATTTTACAAGAATAACGAGGAGGAAACTGCAGGCCTTATGGACAATTATAATACTCCCTCTATAACACCCTGACAGGACAGAGAAGCAGCTGCAGTGAGAGGTGCAGGAGATCCTTTGTCCCCACGGCCATTAGACTGTGCAGTGACTTCGAACATGATCCTCAAAGCCTGTAATGGGGAACTATTACTTTCATATCTCTCAAATCCTTCCGATTTTATTCATTTTAATTACTCATCTTTTTGTAAATACATGTAAAGATGAAAGCTGTAATATGAATTTTCCCCATGAAAAAGAATAATTGTATTTATGTATCTATCTATCTAAGATAGGAAACAGTGAAATCTCCAAGTTCAGACCTAATTTATAAGGTTGTTTCCATGGCTCTTAATGTGTATAAATTCCATCTCGAGCACATTAGCAGATTTTTTTGTTTGTTTGTTTACAATCACCTGTTTCTATTTCTATTCACCTTTTTTTTAAGTCACATCTTCTAAATACAATCAAAAACAGCAACAAAAGCCAGTTAATAAGGACTTAAAGCTGGAACAGTTGAAGGGACAGTTGCAATGACACAAAAAAAGTCACATTAAAGGCTGTATATAAAGTGATGTAATATTTTTTTTGTTTTAGCCAAGGTAGTTTTTGCTATAGGTGAACTGGGTAAGAGCAAAGGGTATTTATTCATTATTTTGATTTGATTTGATTACACGGCACAGCCTGTTAAATATGAGGGGCCATTTGAGACATTATTCAGAATAACCCTCAGAATCAGGTTTATTGCCAAATAGGTTTACATGTACACGGAATTTGTTTTGGTGTGTGGGATACAACAAGAGCAAATATATACAAAAAAGGGGGGGTGTACAGTTGTACCAGTGTCAGAGGGTATGGTGATGGAGGAGGTGAGGATGGACTCAATGATGGAGGTGTAGAAGTATACCATCATTGTCTTTGGCAGGTTGAACTTCTTCAGCTGCTGCAGGAAGTATATCCTCTACTGGGCTTTCTTGGTGAGGAAGCTGATGTTCAGCTCCCATTTGAAGTCCTGGCTGATGATGGTGCCCAGGAAGCGGAAGGACTCCACAGTACTGACTGTGTAGTCACAAAGGGTGATGGGGACGGGCGGAGCTGCGTTCTTCCACCACCAACTCCACTGAGATCCAGGTTGTTCTGACTGCACCAAGACACCAGATGGTCAATTTCCCACCTGTAGGCAGACTCATCCCCACCAGAGATGAGTCCAGTGAGGGTGGTGTCGTCAGCAAACTTCAGGAGCTTGACAGATTGATGACTGGAGGTGCAGCCGTTGGTGTACAGGAAGAAGAGAAAGGGGGAAAGGACACAGCCTTGGGGGGAATCGATGCTGATAGTCTGAGAGTCAGAGACATGCACTCCCACCTTCACATTCTGCTTCCTGTCTGACAGGAAGTCTGTGATCCACCTGCAGGTGGAGTCAGCTCAGAGAGCTTGTCCTGCAGGAGAGCTGGGATGATGATGTTGAAAGCAGAGCTAAAATCCACTAACAGGATCCTCGCATAGGTTCCTGGGGAGTCTAGGTGCTGTAAGATGAAGTGGAGGGCCATGTTCACAGCATCATCAGACACAGGTGAAATTTAAGTCATTCACAAATTATACTAAAACCTCTCATATATCATACTGAAATCATTCACACATTATAGTAAAACCTCTCGTACACTATACTGAAAATGCCTCTTATATACTTCATCATCAATGTTTGCTGTTTAACTTCAGTTGTCACATCTGCTGGTTTTAGGACAGAAATTTTCACCATGGACAGTTGGTAAGATATATGAATTTTATATTACGATCTAGAACATGGTGGAGATGATTTAGAACAACATGCATGATGCATTTACTGACCATTGGACATCTGATGTTTACCCAAGGGAATGTTAGTTAACAGTAACTATTTATAGCATTGGCTCTTTCTGTTGATACAATACAGTAAAAATGGAAAAATTCCAGACATAGTTGCAAATGGTGATTAATCATGATTAATTTGAAAGCTGTGATTAATCATGATTAATGAATTTGAAAGCTGAGATTAATCTGATTAAAAATGTTAATCATTTGACAACCCAAATTTAAACCCAATTTAAGGCAACAGTACTTACCTAAAAAACATACAACAGAAAAAATACCGATGTGCCTTTGTGAGGAGAATACTACAAAGTTTTGGAGCAACTTGCTATTCAGGGTAAGAAGGTTAGAAATAGGAGTTTTAACCCATCTGTAGCAGTTAGAAGATCTCTCTTACCTTATCAGCATGCAGTACAATATGTAATCCCTCCGCTAAAATGTGACACTGGCAGGTTTGTTTGATTTATATCCTGTCTGATCTTCAAGGTAAAGTCACTGCATACAAAAACCCCTTCACACATACTGTATCTGCTACAGTAGATGGGTCTCTAGGGATATGTGTGTGTCTGCAGTGGGGAAACCAAGAAAATAGTAAAAGAATACCCACTGATATTACCTGTTTGCTAACAAATAAAAAATAAAAACAAATTATTTTCCTCAGTCCTCAGCTCTGATAACTGCTGAGTTAGAATAAAAATACTGTTTCTTCTCAATTTCTAGGAACTGTTGTTTGTTGCGTAAACCAGTTTTAGTGCTGAACAGGACCTTTCCCCAAATGGAAAGTGGAACCATGTGGTGTTCTCAGATTACTAACATATTTTTGTTATTTGAAAGTGTGCTATTGTTCCTTTCATGTTTTGCGTTAAGCTTTTGGCTCACTGGGAGATCTCACAGCCAGATTGCAGATTTCCGAGTTCCCCACATCAAAAATTTCTGTCAAAAGTCTAAGCTATTACTGTATGATATAATTTATTATATCATACAGCATATATCATTTATGACACTTGTTACATTTATCTCGCTGAGGATTACAAACGTTTCAGACTTGGCTTAAAAACCTCTGGCTTTTGGTTTTCATTGCTAATTGAAAAAAGAAACATTGCTAAAAGGTTTAGCCTGTAAACCAAAATCTTCTGCAAATTGTCCAATTTATACCTGACAATAAAAGAGCTACTTTTTTTGTAAAATAGTCATGAAGTCCATTTACTTTGACATTTTAGTTACTTCCTGTAGCCTTCTTTGGAAGAGTCACATGATGTTGCTCTGAAGTGTTTATAGGCTAATCTTTCATATGGTTTGCAAGCCAGTGGAGGACGATAACGCACCCTGCTGTCTGGCATCCTGGGGCAGATGGCCTCCCAGGTGTGTGATAAGGTAAAATCCCTCATCTCTGTTGATGGTCCTCTGCTGTCTGGTAAACCCAAGAAAGAACAGCCTATAAGACCCTTCTGAGAAAGACTACAGGATGTAGCTCAAACATATCAATGTAAACAGTCCTTGTCTTTGTAACTGTCCTACAAAAAGGAAACTTTATGATAACTGAACCAGATTTTTGGACCCATACAATTAATGACTTTTAATTCCCCGTTGTTGTTGCTATTTTGACCCATACATAACTAATTTTGAAAGCAGTTGAGTAGCAGGTGAATAATATTGAAAATGCCAACACACCAACAGAATGACACACAAAGAGAAACTTTGTCGTTCAACATGGCCAATCTGTAATTTAGCAAATAAAAACAGAAACACAGTCAGTTTTGACAAACCTGAGATATGGCTTGAACATTTTAACATCTATGAATTCAACGCTAAGAAGTTGGTATAATCACCATAACAAAGAGGCCAACTCAGTAAAAATGGAATCTGTGACCATCAAACCATGTTTTATACTAAGGCCTTGTATATAAGAACATGAATATTTTGATTACGAGGGATTATATTCACCACAGCCTTTGTTTGCACCCAATTTCCACAGCTTTTGGCCACTGTATATAAGCAAGTGTTTCTCAGTACACGTTCTTAGGACCCACTGCCCTGCATGTCTTAGACGTGTTCCTACTCCGACACACCTTATTCAAATGAATGAACTTCATCATCAAGTTCTTTGCAGCCTGTTATGAGACATTCATTTAATTCAGGTGTGTTAAAGTAGGGTTACTTTTGAAACATGCAGGCTAGAGGGTCCTAAGGTCCTGGATTGAGAGACAGTGATATAAGCCAATAAGCTAATATACCCTAAGCCAACTGTACTGAGAAACATATGCATTAGATCGTGCTATTAAATGCACTGCTACATAGGACACTCCTAATTTTGAAAAAATACCCTGTTCGTGTGTTCTTAGCTTGTTTTGAGTTGACTTAAGGCCCATTTAAGCTTCCTTTACAACAGATTTGATTCTCCCTACAATCCTTCCCCACTCCCCAGTCTACAGACCAGTCTGTGCTTTCACCACCTCCAGTATTTTAAGGCCCATTTATGCTTCTTTTCCGTACATTTTTACGTATGTCTGTTTTAAACATCACTGACCTCATACTTTCATGCATCCCTTATGTTAGCATGGTTGTTAACCAATACCTCCACCAGAGGGCAGGGCAAAATTTAAAGTTCACTTCCAAGTTCAGACATCAGTTTCAGACAATACCAAATACGGTGACAGTGGAGGAGGTCATGACAACATACATTCTCAGAAAGAATCATAAAAGGATGCAGCGCAGTAGACACCAGTGGTCTGTGCATCCAATAAATGTGTTGCTTCTTCTTCTTCTTCTTTGTAGGTCGCACATCAGCTATACTGCTCAACACTGCCTCAGCAGTTTCCTGTGGTACTACTCCATTTGCTCCTTTGGGGAATGCATCCGTAAGGGTGCCCCAAATGGACCAAATTATGCACATAAACAACACATAAATGATCTGTATGTGTCTTTAGCGTAGTGCCGGGCTATCCAGTTCGGTTCTATGAGGGCCGCAGCCAAGCAGGTTTTCTATGTATCCTTGCTTCAATACACCTGCATAAAACAGCCAATCAAGTTTTGCACAATGACCAATTAATTTGACTCAGTTGTGTTGAAGCAAGGATACATGGAAAACCTGCTGGGTTGCGGCCCCCATTGCACCAAATTAAATAGCCCTGGCATAGAGCATAAATGGTCCTTTAGTGAATTGCCGAAAGGCACTACAAAAGATTTTTCTGGTTGTCGTACACCATTGAAGATTTTGGTAGTTTTAAGGTAATTTTTGCACTAACTGACCCTTTTTGGATAAAAATTGAAGACTTTCCCTGTCCCCATCAACGCAGTCTGGTCTCATGCTGTTATGTTGACTATATCAAGGCATCACAATCAACTGTGGCACAGATGCACTGAACCTTAAAATGCTGAATGTTTCTTCGACCAGAACAACCACACATGACTTGAACACGCAGTACACAGAAAACAGACATCATACTTTACGATTTTTAACACAGAAATCACTGTGCAGCGTTTGACATTGACATTTGACAAATATCCAATAATAATGAATAAACATGCACCACAAAGCAGACGATTTAACATTTACCGCTACACCTACTGTAGCTAATGTGGAAGTGCTAAGATGTGGGACACTGTTGGCTAACATTGCTGTTGACTTGCAGTTATAATGGAACATTGCTTTTGTAAATGGCTAATTGGCAAAGCCACTTTTGTGCTATTGATATATGTTGATGCATTGTAATAATGTCACAGTGACTATAGAGCTTATTATAAAACAAGCAGTGAACTGCTATAGGTATACTTATCTACAGGTGTGTGTGTGTGTGTGCGTGTGCGTGTGTGTGGTATGCATATGTGCTACATGTAGCTGTGTGAATGTTTGTGTGTTTGTTGATCCCCTGCTGGCACTTCATAAATATGTTGTCCTATATCTGCAACAGAAGCAACATAAGACTGGCATCTTTAAGTCAACTGGACCATCTTCACTAAAGATAAAAGCTTTGACCCAAACTAGTCTATGGAGGAAAGTAAAAATATCTAAATTCAAAGACTAGCTCCATGCTTTTGACACACAAACATGAATAAAGTTCGCTGCCAAAGCAAATACTGAAACAGCATAGAACAACAATGCTTTCTCTGTAGGCGCCATCATGGGGCTTCAAAGGAGAAGACAAGGACAAGATGAAAGCCTGAATGCATTGTGGTATTTGAAAAATACCGGCTAGTCCTCATCTTACTGATGTCAAGGTTTGAGCTTTTTGCAGACCATTTTTTCATTGAGATTTGATTGCAAATCCTATCAAGTTGAATCAAGAGTCCTCTGATGTTATAACACTACCTTGATAGTCAGGAGAACAGAGACATTCTTGAATAACAGGACAGATGAGTGTCCAGCGAGTCAATATTTACAAGATATTTACGGGGAAAAACTTTAGGTATTTCTGTCTCTGCAGTTCTTTCTGCCTTTATTGTCCTTTTTCAACCAAACAATAAATAACACGGTGGAGTGCAAAAAAAATTTCCAGAGTTCCAGAAACAACATAAATCCTTCAAAAGTTCACAGTTCACTCTCCCTCTCCCCAAGAAATAAAAAAAACATTTCAACTTCCACTGATGTCCAGAGATTCTGAAAGACACAGTAGCTAGATGACTGAAGGTTAATATTCACTCTTGGGGGATAAAGAACACCTATTGGGATGTTGTTTATAGTTACAGTGGACACACTTTGTTTTCGGGGATGGGAAGCTGGGCAAATGAGCCACAGTCGGTTTGAGAATCATCAGATCTGGGTGAAGTAGGGCCGCCAACGGGGATGCGGGCTGCGATGGCTGACATTTCTCCTGTGTGGCTCTCAGCGGTAATTCCAGGTCGGTCTGTGGTCTGATTCAAGTTGCTCTCTGGGATGGTCCCCATGCCGGTGAAGTGCTGGATTAGGCACTTTCTGAACTGGATAGAAACCAAGAAAAATAAAGATGTTTAGCTGGATTAAAATGATCTGAAGTTATTATTATTATTACGTTATTAAACTCTGGAGAGTACCAGGCTGACTTTTCTGTGTGCATTCAATCTCAAGCTAAGACAACAGTTCATCTAAAAAACATAGCTATGTTGTCAAACTCAGATGCTCATTTAATGGATTCAGACAGCAGCAGCATTCTAATTAGTCTTTGCTCACGTCTATCATAAATATCCCCTTGAGGCCATCACATACTGAATCAACATAATTTAAAGGCCTCCTCCAGTGACAGATTAAATAAATGAAATAAATAAACAAGTAGTCAGCACTGTTTTCAGGTTCAAAAACAGCCTGTGATTCTTGATCAGTATGATTGTATGAAACTAGTTGTACATACTGATTTTGCCAAACTGTTGTACTCAGTATTTAGTTAGCAAAGTACTGCTAAATCTTCAGTAATAGTACCTAGTTAGTTTTATTATTTGGAAAAATTGTCCAGTATGCCTCCAACTGGTCTTCACTATATAGTATTAAATAATACACTTCCCCACAGAAGCCTCAAAAGAAACAATATATTACTATCATTTTAATCTTTATTATATTTTTCTTTTGTATTTGGAATTTTCATGGCTGTACATGTGTTTTGTATGTGCTCGAAATAAACTACTACTACTATATTACAACTGAATGACACACAACACATCTGACAAGCTTTTGTCTTTCCTTTGTTTTTGTTTTTTTACCGCTGGTTACTCTTCTTCTACATGTTAAGGGCCTCACATTGTGTCAGGAAAGCAAATATAACAGTTGTATCACGAGGATGCTCATTTTTTTAAATTTCTATTTCTACTGTTTACAGTTGTTAAAAAAGAGGGGATCCTACACAATGGTAAACATCACCCTGTTCCAACTTCTTACGGATGTGTTGCTGCCATCAAATTCAAAACGAGCTAATGTTTTCCATGAAATGGTAAAACGTCTCAGTTTTAACATCTGATGTTATTTATGCTCTAATGGGGATAAAATAAGATTTTATGAATTTTTGTTAATCATTGTTTTCTGTTTTGTTTACATTTTACACTGTCACATGCTAATCTTGAGCACGAGAGACACATGTCATGTAGTGTGAACAATGTAAAGCTCTAATAGCAATGAAAATCTTATCTTCTGAACTTGGTAAAATGTACCTGAATGAGAGAGAATCGGAAAAAGAGAAGAGAAAAGACTTACTGAGGCGCTAGAAGTGGGGATATGCCAGTGAAGATATTTTATTTCTTAGTTTTTGGCATCCATGATCACTGAAAGGTGTGTGGCATGTTAATCATGCTGTTATATAAACATGCACTTGTCAAATCTGACATTGATAAAAAAAAAAAAAATAAGCTGCAACACAATGGGTAAATGATGGAGCTGTGTCACACATCATTTCTAATGGGTGTCAAATTTTGTTTAATGCCTGCCTCCTCACCTTGTGTCTGGTTTCGCCTCTAAGAACAAGAAGAACTGACTGGAGTAATCAAGTATGTACAATTTGGGAAATAGGACGTCAGGAATGTTTCAGACTGACAGGAACTGTGCATCTCTTTGTAACACACCGAGTGGAGTTGAACACAGCACAAAGTAACATGGACCACAGAAATACTGTAGAGACTTTCCAGATAGTGGACACATTTGGGCCTAATCCGGGCTACTTTTTTGCTCAGTTACGGCACTGGCAAGCAAATTGTGGGCCACATGTGGTCCAGATGTCATTTGCCTGGACACAGCAGTCCCGGATTTAATGATAAAATGTAGGTTGAAGTGGGTATAACCAAAAAGGTGGTGGTCTCCCTCTCCAACTCCAGCCTGGATTTAGGTTACGGTAAGTGTCATGTGGGCCACATGTGGTATAGATATGATGAGCCGGCCTGGGGAATTAGCGATGTACATAGTGTGTTGTGGGCCACACATGGTGGTGATGTGGCTGAGTTTCAGTAGCTACTGTGGCTAACGGGGCGGCATGGCTCAATGGGTAGAGTGGTCGTCCTGTAACCTAAGGGTCGCCGGTTCGATCCCGGCCCGGAGAGCTCATGTCGAGGTGTCCCTGAGCAAGACACCGAACCCCTACTTGCTCCTGATGGGTTGGGTTAGCGCCCTGCGTGGCAGCTTCCACCATCAGTGTGTGAATGTGTGAGTGAATGGGTGAATGTGACGTATATGTAAAGCGCTTTGGATAAAAGCGCTATATAAGTACAGACCATTTACCATAGCTACGTTCGCATAGCGTCAACACAAGATCAATATTGCTTTCCTTTTTTCTTTCTTGCTTGCTTGCTTTCTAGGGTTTCTTGTTTAATACTTAAGAGTCAGTGTCTTCGTTAGCACTCTAAGTTTGGAGAATCAGATGGCCCCTTGATTTCTGAGCTAAAGCTAAAAGCTTCTCAGAACAGGGACATCGGCAATAGATTTTTCCACTATTTAATTCAAACTCAATCCTCAAAAATTTAATAGAAATTAAAGCCAATGATTTTTGGATTTTTACACAGATTGGCTGTGTAATATAGTCCATGTTGCCATACAGAGAAACCTGAACCATTTATGAACGCAGATTGATTCTACAGGGACCCTGAAGTTGAGAATGTAGTTACAAAGTAAAGCAGAAGTGAAATAAATGAAAGTGGTCTAAAAGTCCAAAGTATAGCTTGAACCACCACAACATATTAAATGTTTGAGATGATTTTAGATGTTGAAATATTTCCATAGAAGCTTTTGCTCACTTAAAAAAAACATTTTATTCTCAGACTCAGCTCTTGACCGGCATCTACTAAGGGTAAAACACAAGTCTTTCTTTCACCCAAGCAATCATTGTTGTCCACATCTTAAAACTCTAACCGACCTTTCTCAGTGTTTGTGCAATCTGTGATGCCCTTGGGAAAATCCATGATTCCTGTCTCTTAATGTCCCAGTTATTTCCACACAAACCCCTCTAACTGCTCCCCTACACCCAGCTATGCTGTTTGTATTGTAGCAATAACACCATGTTTACCACCTTGATATCAAGAAACCAATAAATGTTGATGTTATGACAATATTGTGGAACATAGCTGTCTTCTCAAGGAATTTCAATCAGTCGCCATTTCATTAGGAAAACTTGTAAACTCTAATCAAATACAACAATTTTTATTAACACAACATATCAGGAACACTTCTGCAGGTTGTAAAATCCAGTGTTCTTTCACCACTCAACAGGACCTCACTATTACTAAAGTAATATAAAATAATATAATGACTTATGACTTAAAAAATTATGACTTTTTGATAATAGCTGAAAATGTAGAACCTGGGTAAAAACATAAAATATAGCACAGTTATTGTGTGGGGCAGCATCTGTCAGTGGGAGCAGAAAATGTTGATAAACCCCTTTAAGCATTTAGCTGCATAACACCACCTTTCACAAAGAAAAAACAATGAAGAAATGCACAGATAGTAAGGTCGGAAAATGCCATCTTAATGGCAAAAAGAACACCCTGAAACACATGTACTCTGACCTGAAAACAGTTTAAGAATAAATCCCTAAAGTCTGTAAAGCGCTCTGATTGCTAACTATGACATTGACCAGACAGGTAAACTTTAGTTTATTAAAAAATTTTAATAGAAAAATAGTCTCCTTGTGTCTGGGGAGGAGTTCAGTGAGAATGAGCTAAGACAGAGGAGTAGAAGTGTGGGTCAAACATAAATTGTTGTATAATAGGGTAAAACAGATTATATAAAATACTAAGTATTCTTGTTTGAATACTGCAAACAACATTTCCCTGGTGGAAAGATCATGCTTATTTGAGATCATGGTATAAAAATGTGCAGACTAGCATATTTATGAAGGTACTTTTATGTATTTATAGCTACATTTTTGCTATATTTGGGTCAGTTTAGTTGGAAGTAACAAAATCACCATTTTGGAGTGTGAGAGAAAAAACTTGCCAGTTTACATTGACATGGAGGACCCTCCATACTCTTTGCCCTGCGGGACGGAGGAAAAAATAGCCAAGAAAAGAAAAACAAATAATAACCGGGAGAAAACAAGAGTGTACATCGGTGGATTTACCAGATGGAGAGAGACTTCAAAACTGATGCGGACGTTGCAGGTTTTCTGCTGGATAGGAATAGGTAGGTTAATTCATGCTGTCTTTTAACTCCTCTTTTTCGCTTTTCTTGGCAATGATGAAAACGGCTCCCATGCAGCTGCTACATACGCATGGTCCTGTATTTTTGTAAATAAGAATTTAACAGATTTTCTAACTATATTACTAGAGGTATTAAGCCTCTCTTGTTTATCTTCTCCTCCCGCGTCTCAGTTACTGTCCACTGGCTCGCAGTGATTCAAAGTTGGTGCTATTTGTCCCTTACTGGCGGCTGTAGTTTCAAGATGTCAGACCATCATGGCCCTTTCCTTCTGGCTTACCCGTCAAATGTATAAAGAAATCTAAAATTCTTCGCTTACGAGAACGTGTCAGAGCGGAGGTCATCATACACCAATGATAACAGATATGCATGAAAATATTGATTTTGGCCACTAAACAACAGAAAATGTTTGAGTTCAGGTTGATTGTGGTTAAAAGTTTATGAGGCCACATTTCCTCATGAATGTAGCAGGTATGGCTGCATCTTGTTGCTATCTAAACATAAATTTGTCACTTGGACACCATTACAGACCTACTCACTGTGCAAAGAGCAGAGTGTTAGTACCTTTTTTTGTAGTGAGAATTATAAGAAGACATGCTTTCAGCTTATATGTGTTCTGCTTTGAACATTTCGACAATCGTAATCTGGTCAGGGTTTTTTCTTTTTTTTTTTTTTTTACTCCAGGTGGAATGAAGATACTGTAAAGAGCTACTCAAAGATACTCAGCTACATTACCTGCCACAAAGCTGTCCTTGGTGGAAGTTGAAGTAATTTCCTGTGTGAAGCATAAGCTTAGTTAAAAATTTCCTTTATAGCCTTTAAAGCTAAGTATCTTATTATTCACTATATATCCCAAATTGTAGGCACGATTTAAAAGATAGTTTGGCTCAAGGTCCACTTTCCAGGAACGAGCAAGCAAGACTGTTCTGTGAACTCGAGACAAGGAATACTTGAGCCGTATTCAAACTGTCTACTGGTTTAGTCAGTCACTACAACTACACTAAATATGTTGCATTCCAGAGACTAAATGGGTGCTTCATAATAACACACCACATATCCACAAATAACGTGTCAGTAGGAGACATTCAAGCTAAATCTGAGGTGGTGGCATGAACCTGCTATGTTTGGTTGAGAACACCCATAAATGTAAATTATATGTATAGTATGATGAAAACCTATTACCAGGCTGGAGTTGGCAAAAAAAAAAAAAAGTCACTTTATTAGCTGAGGGGGGGTTAGAGGGTATCACCATGACCATGTGGATACAGAAAAATATGTCCAGCTACATAAGTATATTGAGCTTTATTCACCTTTAAGAACATTATTGGGCTACTGTTCTCTGAACTTTGTTTCTTTTGTTAATTTATCTAGTCATTGAATAATTTATTTGTTTATTTTTGGCTAAAAATTAAATAAAATGTAGGCTTAAATGTGTGAAAAAAATTGCTGTGTGATTCATTGTGATGCTTTAATGTAAACACAGAAGAAGAAGAAGAAAAAAAAACTAAAGAAACTTATGTCTTTATGTAAAACTGATGTAAGCTTCCAGATCCAGATGCAAGTTTCCCAAACATCACAACCAAGAAAAAAACCAGAGTTCCTTTTCAGTAATTCGTTTGTAAATTTCCATTTACGTTTCAGTATTTTCTAGCTTCACTAGATATTGGAGACTCAGATCTAAAACAAATTTTTAGCTCGAAAATAGAAGACCTATCCGGGGGTAAAAAAGGATGTTTGGTTACCTTACATAATACATGCAGGTCCATGTTCACCAATGTGTACCATGCTAAAAAGCAGCCTGGGAATTTGTTTCAGCCTGAGTAGACCAATTTCATACATATAGGTACCGTTTCTTTTCAAATACTTCAGATCTAATTTGACTTGCTTTATATCTAGATCTGCTATCTTTCACATTGATAAAGTGATGTGACAGTGAAAGAAAGTCCTGTTTAAAGCCCCGTGAGATATGGATTTTATTTGACCCATTTGAAGTGATACACAGATGCAGTGCTGGACAAGCCTTTTGACCTTTGAGATCACTGCAGGCAGTCTCCCTCTAAAGCTACGAGTGGTGTTACTCATGCATCATGGAAATCCCCTGAGACTCTGTTTCACCTCACCTTGTTATGCAACCCACAGAGACAAAATTATGCACAAGCTGAATTAATGTAATCACTAGCTGCATGTCTAAATTAGTTGTGTTTAAAACTGAATTTGCTCACTAATTTACATCTACATCTAGTCAAGGTCTTTGTGGAGATACTAGCTGACCCTTTTTAAGAGCTCAGAAGTGGGGTAATCACATGGACTGCAGACTGCATGCAGTTCCTTGGCAAGACACTGATTTAGCTGCTGTGTTAAGCTCATATGCATATAGCTGGGCTTCCACTCTACTTTCTAAAAATAGATCACTGAAAACTCGTCCCCTGACAAGTGTCATACTTGGTCATGTCTGCCATAGCGTGTCTCATCAGGTTTTATATTCGTGTTGCATGCAGCACTCTAAAAGTCCTGCTGAAGAATAAAATATGTCATGTAAAATAAAAACTGGTCAGAGCTGTAAAATGTACAAACAAGGAGGCGGGTTAGCATGAATAGGGTTTTAAAGACCTTTAAAAAGGCCGTTTTACAGAAAGTCACATTCACGATGAAACTACACACACTGTTGAATCCAAAAGGCTTTAAGGGGTAAAAGATACTGAAGTAATATCATGTTTTTGTGGGTTTTTTTTGTTGTTGTTTGTTTGTTTTTTTGTTTTTTTTTATCAAGAGATGCAAAAACTAAAGTTAGTAGGTCATTTAAACTTCAGCATTAGAACCAGTTGTTCCAGTGGGCTGTGAATAATTTGTTTTTATTGCTCATTTTCTGTCTTGTGGCATGTGTCATTTGCACAACTGCCAAAGTATAAATGAGAATACAAAAAAGAGAACATGGGGGAAAAAGTAAAGTTAACCTCTTGAACCCTAGGGTTTTTAGAGGTGTTGTTCGCCTGAACAGACCTACCCAAATTAAATCCACAATAACTCAGTAATTTTAAGGTCAATATGCATAACCTAACATCTCAATGGATAGGCAAGACCCTATTGAATATAAATCTAGTGTCAGAAACATTGTGAATGTTCATATGCCTGTACAAATTGTGATAAACCATAGGTAAAAATAAAAAAAATTATCCTCGCCTAATTGTTTTTTTTTACACAGATGAAAACATCATGATAGAAATCATTCTGTGCATAAAGATACCGCTGCATGCCTTGACTACATCTGTACAAAGTTTTATGAGAATAGAACAA
>CM047990.1:7165649-7187495 GCA_026261665.1 Melanotaenia duboulayi | reverse complement strand
ACCAACGGTGGGTCCGTCGGGCTTAAGGGGTTAATCAGCATAAAGTATTCACAAACTTTTCCTTCTTGCAGTGATGGTTCTTACTGAAAATAGGAGCACCAACATTAAATTTAGGAGGAAAACGATAGCCCACTAAAATACACAACTTGCCTTTTCATACGTCAGTTTGTTGCACCAGCATCAACGCTGCCACAAATGAAGATCTAGTAAGATCTACAAAATTTAGTAATTTAGCTATTTGTTTTTTTCTTATTTGTGTGTGTGTGTGTGTTTTATATTTTGTTTTATTTTCTTTTTTTTCTTTTGGCAATAATATTCCCTATAGATCAGCAGAGGCTGCATTTATTTACACATAGTATATGCATTTATATGTGGTTACACAAACTAGTTTCATTCCACCAGGTCCCCGTAGCTATGTTCTGACCAATCTGGAAAAAATTTGTCTGGAGACATTTCGTTTTCATGTTGAAATCCGCGTCAATAAAATGTAGCGTGACATTTATATACGTCTCTATGGTGCAGCTTCACCACAGGTCGGTAGCGGTGGCAAAACATCGGACTGCAGCCATGTCAACACCCTCACCACACTCGTCATACAGGACAGGGACATGCACTCCACTAACATGGAGACAAGATGGAATGATACCGTTTGTCCAAAGTTTCAAGCTGTTTGTTCCAAAGTTGAGTTTCTTAAATCCCAGATTGTTCACTGTGTTAATTGAGAAAAAAAAAGTTCTACTTTCAAGGTCCACCTTTTGCTTCTTAAACATTCTGTTATTAATTATCAGTTAATAATATCAAGAAATAGATTTATTAACATTTGTACATCAATTCCAAATCATCCACATCTGCATTACTCTGCATCTAAAAAACTACTAATGTCCTGATTGATGTTTAGCAAGTTGTCCCTTCCATTTTTTGTTGCACCTACAGCTGGTTGCTGTTATCAGTGCTGCCTTTTAATCTATTTCAGCTATTATGATTGACTATCAATCCTTTTTTTCTTTTTGCTAACAAAAAGCTATCCCTGCTATTGAAAGCACTCGTGCTTTTAGCTAGCAGCAAAAGAGCACAGCTAATGGCCAATTTCCACAGGTCCATTCACACCAGGAGTGTGTGAGATGTGGAGCGCTGCAAGTGAAGTCTGCCCAGCTGGATCCTGCTACTATGTCTGATTTCCCATCTGGCCCTATCTGAACTGCTGAGTTAGATGCGTTGTGGACACATGCTCCATCAAAGATAGACTTGGCGTGGAGAGCTGTGACGAGAAGCTGCTGGGACGCTTCTGATACGTGCCGCGCCCGGTGTGAACCACACCGTTGACTAAAACAACTGCGAATAGCTCCAGAGGCTGCAGCACACATGCACCCGTGGAAAATGGCTTTAGCTGTGGTTATGTGTTGAGTGAGAATGTCAGGAGCAAAGAAAAGAAAAGTGGACATCAGGAGTTATTTTAGAGTCAAGTCCCAAAGAAATTATTTTCAGTACTTCTACTGAGTTTTTACTAATGGTGAAAATAACAGTAACTAAGCAGAAATCCTGTTTCTTTAGCATGCGTCAGTGTGAATTTGTCTGGTGATAGAATGAAAGCTGCCAGGCAGTTCAGAGGCAGGGGAGGATGCTGATGTAGGTGGAAAGGCCGGTGAGCTTTAGTACTCAGAGTTGTGATCTGGGCTACATAATTAATTGAAATTTAGTCAATATATGGCATACTGAAGTGTGTACCTGATCTTCACATAATTTTGTACAGTCTTAAAAAAAAACCTTGGTACAGATACCTGCAAAAATTGAACGATTATAATTTTAACATTTTTTTATTTAAATGTGAATAAACATTACAAATGATATGCAATTCAAATAAATCAAAATGATGACAAATAAATTTTCTTTAAAATATTGTTTATCACAGTTATACCAATGCCTCTGTGCATGCCTCAGACATTTCGTATCTGCACAGTAACATTATATTGCAAATAAATATCTATCATAAGTGAACAAAAAAAAAAAGAAAAAACGTCGTTCAGGGACATCTGTGGGCCTTTTTTATGCCCCTACCAATGTCAAAATCAAACCTACATCCTTGATAAAAACAGAAACCTACCAACATCCTTGTGGGTTGTTCCTATACAGAGGAACAAGCTAAAAATCCTCAAAATGAGAGTCCAGGACTGAGCTACAGTCACAAGAAGTATTTAGAGGCAGACATTTCTGCATAATGTAGTCCCACTAAACACATTTTTCTCTATGAATAAATAATAAATAGCTAAAATATTTCTAACTCGTTTCATATTCTATTCATCTATTTTAAAGACTTGTCTACATTTCTCATGTATTTGGTTCTGTCTGTGCACAACTAGAAAACTAAATGGTTTCTAATTCTAGCCTCGAGCCTCATAGCAATTTTAAGGTGGCCAATGAATTTTTGCAGAGCCACACATGAATAAATGTGCACTCTGGTTTTTATTGAATTTATTCATTCAGGATGAATTATTGAGAGACAAACTAATACCCCAAATCAAGAGAAAAACATCTTAGTATTCTACAGCAGCTTTCATTTGCCTCAGACATGCACTTTTACTGAAGGAAAAGGCTACATTGAGACTTAAGGTCCAAATTTTAAAATTGCATCTAGTTCCAAATAAAGTAAAATATAAACCACGTTCGTTTAGATTTTACTAAAAACCAGGTCAGACTTTTAGAGATATGTCTTGCCATAAAAGGGCTGGCCACTGAAACCTGTGCAACATGAAGACGTCAAATACAGAGCTATGCAAGAGCTGAGAGGGATCATTCCTGCCCATAGATCAGACAGGAGAGGGCCAGTCAGATTGTCTGGCCCAAGAAATTAAATCCATATCTCTTGAAGGGGGATTGTGTCCAGTCAACCGCAAGTAAATCTCAAAAGTGCTTAATGTCAGATCATTGAGCAACAAGTCACGTTTAATTAATAATTTTATTTCTTCCTATAATCTTGATTTCATGTTTTTAACTGAGACATGATTAGACAAAAAAAAAAACAAAAAAAAAACAGGTAATGCAGTCCTGATTGAATCGGCTCCACTTGGAGCCAATTCAGTGGAGAAGTGTCAGCAATATTCAAGGACAAAATGGTCACCCACAAATTGTCATTTAGGGTTTTCTCATTATTTGAGAATGTGTCACTTAAAATGGAGCCAAAACAATCTTCCATACTGTATATCATCCTTTACCAGCCACCACAGAATCATATTATTGGTCATCTTACTGAATTACTTTCAGTTGTGTGCACTGAATTTGACTGTCTAATCATCGAAACTTGAGTGTGTATGTGGATATAGCCAATGACAGCCACGCCAAGGAATCCAATGCTCTTCTTGAAACTTTTGATCTAACTCAACATGTGAGTGAGTCTACTCATAAGAAAAGGCCACACTCTGGACGTGCTCATTACAAAAGGTGTTATTATTTTAAATGTAGATGTTGCTCTATCTGATCATTTTAGTTTTGTCTTTAACTTGTCTGTTGAGCCTGCAGTTATTCAAGGAGACCTCATAAATGGCACAACAAGGGAACAGTTTATGGAAATTATTAGATTTGAAATTTTTATTTATTTATTAATTCATTATTATTATTATTATACTCTATAAATCCCGGCTGGGAAATTCCTTCTCTGCTTTTTAACCCATCTTACTTATTCCAGGAGAAGTAGGCTGCCAGGCCAAATTTTGGGGAGCAATTGGGGGTTCAGGGCCTTGATCAGAGGCCAACAGTGGCTCACCTCAGTTGCCAGCCCGGAGACTTGAACCCAGGTTCTCCAGACCAAAGCCCACCTCTGTAAGACTAGGCTGCCATTCTCCCAAATTACCTCAAGCTTTGATGTTGATGATCTATTAAACTCTTATACATCGAGTGTTCTAAATGTCTTGGGCTCCATTGCCCCGGTTAAGGTTAAAATGCATAAAAATAGGCAAAAGGCACCATGGAGAAATTTTAACAGTCCTCATGTATTTCCTCTAGGTCAACTAATATGCAGCAAAAATCTATACTACTACTTTGCAGATGACACTCAGATCTATGTGTCTCTTACTGCAGGTGAACATGGACCTGTAGTCACTCCGTCAGTGCACTGAACAGATCAGTGTGTGAAGGTAAAAAAAACTTCCTTCAGCTAAACGCAGAAAAAAACTGCAATCATTGTCGTTGGCCCACAGAAACAAAGTGTTATAAGTCACCTTGAGATTCTCTCTAAAACCTAAAAATCAGAATAAAAATTTGGCGGTAATAATGGACTCAAATTTGAATTTTAATAGCCAAATAAAATCAAAAACATAAGCAGCCTTTTACCACTTAAAACATATTGCCAACATTAAAGGAATAGTACCCAAAGTGGAAAAATAAACAGTTTGCTAGAGGTTGGTGACATCGGGAAACAAATCCAACTTGCCTGCCGTTTAATGATCCCCTGACTTTGAAATGAAAAGTTACCTGTTTGTTCATAAAGACGTAGATGATTGGGTTGTAGACAGCAGCTGTCTTAGAGAAGAAGGCTGGGATGGAAGCCAGCCTGGGATCAAGTTCTATGGTTGGATGAGCTGTAACCAGTATGGAGAAAGCTGCGTATGGTGTCCAGCCCACCATAAATGCCACAATCATCACTACCACCATACGAGTTACTTGCCGTTCGGGCTTTCTGGCAGTTGCTAAACGCCCGTGAGATACCTGGGAAAAAAAAAGGAAAATTGGTAAGAATCTATTAATTAGGTAGGTCACTTTTATAATAAAACTCAGTCACATGTATCCAGTCATTTGCTCATTTGCCAACTGTATGCCTATCAGCTGACAAATAATGTCCAGTCACGTTCGTGCAGCAGCAGAACACAGCTTTTTATCAGCTGACATCTTGGATTTTTACTCAACTTAAACCAAATGACAGAAAAAGTAAGCACGCAAAATGGGTAAATCTCCGAATCAAAGAAATAAGTTCAACAAATTAGCCTGTTTTATGAAAGATATTTAATATGATTACTTCCATCAGTGCAGCATTAGAGTGAATTCCTCAACTTTCTGCTCAACTCTGTCACTGATTTAAAGGAAACATTTGACGCCCTTTTTTTTTTTTTACAAGCAGACATAATTGGCTGAAGTCTTAATGAAATAACTGACTTTCTTTGGTCAAAATAACACAGACAGAGCAGAGTCATTTGTCTTCCATTAAAACACCACTGACATGATATTCTGTCGGATCATTTCGGAGGCATGGAGTAAACCAATGGGCTTCACTTCACCACTCTCCTCCTCTTGTTCTGCCTCTTTTAAGATATGTAGTACTTTATAACCATGACAGTAAATAACCCCAAAGCTCAGACCACACAGCACATTGATCTATTTAGTTTGGTGTGTGTATTCCCAAATGCCTTCATTTCCTTTGTCTGTGGACAAGTGAGCTAGCAGAAACACACTCCAGACCGTAACATCTAGTAAATAACACCATGTTGCATATTCTAATAAACTATTGGCTTCCTTTTTGTTTTGTTTAAATTTTTAGCAACTAGGATTAGATGCTTTTGCATATATAGGCAGTATTTTGTTTACTTCAACTTGTAATGATTCAATGACAAACAGAAAATAAGAATTTTGTTCTGGTAAAACATTTAAAAATGTGCATTATTAGCTCATTTTCTTTTTCAGAGAAATGACCTGCAGGGGCTAAACTGGGCCGAGGCTATCCGGGACTGGGGCCAACACAGAAGCCAGGATCATAAACTGATGCTTCAATCATGGGCAAAAATACTTTCTCATGATTTTTCTGTTCTGAATACTTAAAAAAAAATATTTTCAACAAGCCTAAGAATGAAAACCCTTCTGTGGCTCTTTTTCTGCTGTGAAATACGTGAGCAAGTGATGAGCAACTGAGCATCCTTTGAGAGAGTCTAGCGTACGCTCGTCAGGCAGTGTGGCTCACTGGGTCACATTTGCACACACAGTGGATTGAAATTCATCCACAATGATGCTTTTTTTGCTCTTAAATGCTGTATGTTTTTACCTCACAGTGTAAAAATGCCACTGATGTGGGTTTGTACTCGTGTGTGATTTGCTTCTGTGATGTTTATGAGCTCAGTGTTTACTGTGTGCACGCTCAGCTCTCATGTGCATAGTTGGTTTTTACACACATGCGTTCAGGAACAACTTATCTGTCAAACACCAAGTTAATATTAAAGTAAACACTACACATGGCCCTGTATCATCGCTGAAATTCAACCAGCTTTTGTCTTTAGTTGCTCACAGCAGGGGCGGATCTAGAAAAGAATTTGATAGGGGGGCGATGCAAGGCTACAGACTGGAGAAAGGATTGCACATGTAAATGTAAAAGCAAACAGTGAATGAAAAGTTTTCATCAACATTTGTTTAGTTAGAATACGCCCACATTTTATGGCCTTCATCACTGCTGCATAGATTGGTAATTGATCATGAGAAAAGCTTTAAACAGGTTTTATCTGCGTTTCTTCAACATCATTGGCTGTTTCACTTTAGAAGTCAAATCTAGGGGTTTTATGACTTTCCATCCTCTTCATAAAATGTAAACAGTTTGGACTGATAAACATAATCACCATGTAGGCATGTAGTGAGATGATGACGTATGAATGCTGCATTTCTGATGGACAATATCAAATAGAAAAACATTTAAAAATATATTACATGTTGCATTCAATTGCACTTGGGAATATGAGGTTTATCCAATGAAAGGTTGTCTCAAAATATAAACTACAATAATGGAAAATAAAATAAATGATCTTTTCTTGTCATCCTTGCTGTGGCTAAATTACTATTGTATCAAATAGTCTGTAAATTAAATTAGTTACTGTGCATATTACCCCATCACCGCCACCAAATCAAAGCCACCTATCTCCTACCCACACACACACACACACACAGCAAATCACAATTTAATCCCTGGTGAACTGCATAACTAATGGGATTTATTGTTAACAGCAAAGTTAAAAAAAAATCTAAATACTGGATGTTTTCAAGCAATGTTAACCTTTTTTCTCAGAAAACACTGAAATTAATCATTTAAGCTAAGCTAACATATTTTGTCCTGTCAAAGCGTCATAGCTGTGGCACACTTGTACAGTATGCCATATAAAAATGTAAATTTTCAATATTTTTAATGTGCATTGCGTAAGACAACTGACCTTTCTGAGCTTGCGGAGGAGCCTCCCATAGCAGTAGAATATCACTCCAAGAGGCAAAATGAAACAGGTGGTGAAGAAAGTGATGATGTAGCTGTGAGCTGTCATGTTGGTTGAATACCTGAAGAAAAACAGAAAATAATGTGTCATTTTAAACATGCCGTTATCCACTGTCACAAAAAAATTTAGCAAACCGTTGCTGGTTTTGATAAAGATACAAACCGATGCATTCCACAATCAAAGCTGCTGTTTTAGACCACCCAAGTGTTCCTTTAAGCCAAAAAAAAAAAAAAAACAATCCCATCAATTCCCAGTTATGAGCTGCTTCGAAATTCAGAGGCTTTTATGCGACTCGAGAGGGAGACGACAGTTTTGCACCTCACGTTAGCTACAGCTAAAAGGGAAATCTCACAGCTGAGACAAATCTCCATGAACTACTTAAGAGCCCAAAGGACACTAATTTAGTCTAATTAAGTTGTTTCCATAAGAACACCTACTACTTTCAAGTGAAACAAGCTGCAGATGAATGTCTAGGGGTCCAGCTGGCAGACGGAGAGGTGTGTGCATGTGTGTTTACAACCATCTATCTTAATCTTTATTGAACAAAGAAAGTGTGACTGAGCTCAGCTTTCTGTCAAGCATTTCATGCTTCATTCTTCAGATTTGTTTTGGCATGCGACACATGAAAAAAACACACTCAAGAGGCAGTCTGAATCTGAAGAAATCACTGAGTCTAACATGCAAAGCTGTATCATGTTAGAAAGACGTGCAAGATGTGTAAAATCGTTTTTAAAATGTGCTGCTAGAAATTCTGGCTCCAACTCTAAAGAACCTGAAAATGTCAATATCTATAATGTTCTGGGGCGCAACCCCTTGAATCATTCATGTTTTCCCTTTCATTCAAAGCCCCTGAAGACACAACATAAGCATGCTCACTTTTCTTCTGATTGAACCCTTAAGGCCAATTTATGCTCCCTTTCCACATGCACATGAACTCTAGGAGCCAGTTGTTCAAATGATTTAATCTGGATAAAAGATATCTGGATTTGGGAATCCCATTTTTCACAATAGAGGATCACATAAACCATCTTACTTTTATCCAGTTGCTCAAAGCAGCATTGGACTGGATCACCCTCATTCAGAATCAAGGTTTTCCAAATCACCAAATCCAGATTACCAGAACTTCAAACAATGTGGGCTACCAGCTATGTAAAGAACAACAGGTAGAAGAACCAATATGGTGTTTTTCATTTTGAGACAACACACAAAAATGATAAACACCCTCTTCTATTTGTGATTGTATGACTTCTCATCTGAGCCACAACAAATATAAAACAAATTCATTAACAACTACATTGTGGTTAAATAAAAAAGGCTCATAGTCCCTCTCTGTGACAATGTTAATGCACCTGAGCCTCATGTTGAGAAACTGACAGGACATGTGTAGGGGATGCAATTGTTAGAAATTATTTTTGACAGGTTCTTCTCTGATTATGCAGCAATGAATGACAGAAAAATAGATGATTTTATTTGTGTTTGTTATTGAAATGTGGTTCAGGGTTTATTTCATGGGGACAAGCTCATATTATGAGTTTATTTCTGCTGTACTATGCTGAAAGGCTTAATAGGTCGCCTATGCCTTCTTTATCTACTTTATCAATAAAAAAAACAGAGCAAATCATGCACATAAATGTTCTGTATGTGACTTAAGTGTAGACCAAAATGGACCTTTACAGACAGTCATGGACCCTTTGGTTTTGATCGCTGGGCTTCTATCAATACGTTTGGAAGACAAAAAACAAAGATACTGTCAAACTTAACTGGGAAACTGAGCAATGTCCAGAAAAAAAAAGTTAGTTAAATGAGCGAGAGGTAGTGGGCTAATTATATTCTACATGTGCAGGTTTTTCTGAGAAGTCAAGGGTTATGAAATGGCAGATCTTTGGTCTTGGTAATAAATGTTGTAGACATGCCCAAGGACTTCAAAGAGTTTGAAAGAAGTTTACTAACATCAAAGTGATAGATTGTATCAAGTTTCTGACCCTGGCTGGAGGTTTTTCCTAGCTTCACAAGGTCCTATGTTCTCCAGAGTAATACGGTGCATAGTGGGGACAGGGGTAAGGAATTGGATTAGGAGGGCTAACTGAATATTACATTGCAGAATAAAGATACCCTGGGAATGTACATTCACTGAAGTGAGCAACCATCTTCTGATAGCTTGATGATCCAATCTTCCCATGCATAGTCCTACAAGCTCCTTTGGACATTCAGAAGCCTGCCAGTGCAGTCTGCATGTCTACAGGGAGAACAGGGTGCAAATAAATTAAGTTTTTAAAATTGTCAGGCTGTGTCATGTTGCAGCAATCTGGACCTCACACACCTGTGCCGTTCTACTTCCTGCTGGTAACCAAATGTTTTCTGATCACTCATGCTGCGTACAACCAGAAGGGGAACAGGCCATCCATGTCACGGGAATCTTCATTAGGGGATCTTTTAATTGTATTGTCTGAACCACTTGTTCTTCCATCACTTCATTTGAGCAATGGTTCTCCTACAGGGCTAGAGACAAACACTCAGCCCCATATCTGTGTGTCTTTGATCAAAACAACAAAATAGCATTAGCCAGATGGCACCCTGAGGGCCAAGGTAAGAGCAGACCTGTGTCTTGGCTTTTTCATAAAACACATTAATGTGAGCTTATACGTCTGAAGCAGCAATGTAAATCTGAGCTGCAGGGCAGAGTTTAGGATGTCTACGATCTTTATCTGTTTGTGTACAAGGCATGTGGTAAAACACTAAGAAACAGAGGGTTATTTCTGAGTCATAATCACAGGAAACTAGACTATGAAATGTAACATTGGTTTTAATAGAATATATATACTGGATATAACTTAGTTTTATTCTAGTTGTTACTAATACTACTCTTAAATAAGTTATATGAACTTTGGAGGACAAAATGTTAAAAAGATAAACGTACTTAAGTTGAATCGGTGTAATTAAGGAATTATGTATGTAAGGAATTGTGATGGTGGAGGAGCAGGATTTCCCACAATGCTGTTCACTTCTATCAACAACAAATTAAAGCTAATTAACAGTATAAACACTTTATACTTTTACTTCAACAAAATAGTTGAAGTTTCACAAGACATTTTGAAAGTACTTTTTTGTTTTTTTTTGTTTGGTTTATAAGTAATTCAACCGATCCAAAAAGGTTTCGATTGATTTCAGAAATGTGTAAAAATAAATAAATAAATAAAATACTGTCATGTCTATTTTCCAATCATAAAAGTTAAAATGCCCCAAATTTTCTCTTGTTTAGTTTTCTTTTTTCCTGCTTGTTTTGTCGGAATCATGAAATGTTGAGAAAAAAGTAAAACAAACATTATCCCAAGTCACCCTTGTTGATCTCTACCTCCAGATTACCTGGTATGAGGAAACCAGTTCTTAGTTAAAACAGACAGTCCATATTGACCTCGTATCAACAAGGATCCACCTTTCACCAGTTCCAGTGTACAGACATGTTCTAGACATAAAAATACAGTTTACGCGTTAAAATGTTGATTGATGATGAAAATAAAGAATTTTTTTTAATGTTGGTATTGTCATGTGACTGTTCTCCAGTGTGCCTACTGGCCATCCCGGTGTTTAAAACCAGTTATCCAGGCAGCTGCTTCACCGTCTCAAAGACGTCTGTGGTCTGACATTAGTTTGAGCAGAAACCCCTCCCACACCCAGTTCCTGCTGCAAAGCAAGAACAACTTTGAATCCATCAGCTACTTTAAGTAAGCTGGACTTGAAATCATCGTGCGGGTTGAAAAAAAAACATTTTGTGAAGCATTTCTTATATTTTATGGGAACTTTATCAAATCAAGTTTCTTCCACAACCTCATGAACTTTTAGTAAAATCAAATTGATGAAGTTTGTAAAAGTATGACAAACTAAAACCATTTTAGTTAATTGTACTAAACCACTAAATTAACAAAAATGTATTTTTTAGGTGAGTTTGCATATATTTTTTAAGTAAAGCCAACTAGTTAGAGTGTACAGTGCACTGAGGGTAGCTCAAGGTTGAAAATATTTAGGTAAGGGTTGGGATTATTTTAGAGGATATATTTTTATTCTAACAGTGTCTCATGTTGAAAGACGTCAGCTAACCAGAAAGTTGTCTTTTAAATTAAAATGAAATCTGAATAAGAAAGTGCTCTCGCTCATCAACACTACAGCGGTGCCATTAAACATACTTATCTCTAACAGCTGGGAGGACAAGTGCCTTATCTAATTAAACTTGTTATCTAATTTCACCCAATAACGTTTCCCTCATAAACTAGGTTGCGGAGGACAAACCTGTCACACTTTAGCCTTTTTTAGCTGACTATTTTTTGGTTTTGAAACTCATAGTCTCCCAGCTTGTCCAGCATGAGTCCAGCATTTGCAACAGGGAAGAAAAAAAAACTTGAGTAAACTCATTTTTATTAGCTAGCCAACACCGAACAGAACACAGGTATTGTTAGCAACTATTTGAGAAGATATTTAGCATTGAACATTTCGCAGCATAAGAGACAGAAGTGTCCCCTTGATCACACTGGGCTGAAGGGAGGGTTTATTTTGGACTATTTTCACAAGGACCAGAGATGTAACTCCAAATGCATGTACGAATGTATGTATGCCAATGTGCTCATCCTGCAGTAAAATGTGCTGGATCAGCTTTACACGATGATAAGACCTCAATGTTTTAGTCTGACTTAAAGTGGTAAAAACGGAAGGGTCCAGATGTAACTCCCAAACACTAAATAAAAACATTTATTCTGCATTGGTGCACGATCAATGCTAAAAAAAAAGGCTGCAGCGATGGAAGTTCACTTCATCCAGATCACACACACAAACTATTTTCTCTTCCTGCTCAGTTGTGTGCTGAGCAGATGGCTTTGTGTTTTGATTTTAATGTGTCCTTTAAAACTTTGCTGCCATCTTTTATATAACTGGATTAAAAAACAACTGATCCCGGCACTAAAACTTGCATTTAAAATGTTGCCATTGCAGCTTGCCTTCTCAGAAATAATTTTCTGCTTGCAATCGGTGATCCCCAAGCTTTGCTGAATCCAGTTTTTATTGGGCTAATTTCTCTTGTAGTAAATCTTCCAACAGTGCATCCACAGGAAGGATTAAGTGGGAAAACATGTTCAGGGTATTTTTGTGAACTGATCACATAATAAAAACATTTTTCTTCTCAAACACTTATATTTTCATGAGTTATATGACTTATTTTCTCACCAATCAGGCTCACAGGTGGTTCCGATCTTGCTCACTGTGTATCTGTTCCAGCCCAGCACCGGAGGGAAGGTCCAGATGAAGGAGAAGGTCCACACGAACAGCAGACCCAGGATCGCATGCTTGGCTTGCAGTCGGATGTTGCCCAGTGGCCGGCAGATCACGAAGAACCGCTCAAAAGACAAAACGGCCAAAGACCACAAGGCCACGATCCCTAAAATAAACAGCAGCACAGTGGTGATCAGAAACACACATCACTGATTCTCAGGCTTTATTTAGAACATTCATTCTCATTCCCTACTTTAAACAGCCTTAAACCCAAAATATAACTATTAAAATGAGCTCATAATGTGCATTTTTGCATCTCTTTGCCATCCCCACAACAATCAGACGCCTCATTTGTTGCATTAGAGCTACTGTATGTGTTTTGAACTTCAAAATGAGATAGCCTAGTTCTTCATTTTTGACAAAATATCCCAGTTCGGCACGTGGCAGGGGTAAAAGTGGCTCTGCTGTTGCTAGAAATAGTTTAATGATCTGGGTTGAGTGTATGAGGCGGCCTCCTAATGGGCTAAAAAAAAGGCAGATTTTAATTGTGGTAATAAGTCACTCTCAGAAACTGGTTAATTACTTATCCCTGCACAGTCAGGTCCTCTTTGTATCTGCCTTCTAGACTCACTGGAGAGGACAAAAGAAGCAGGTGGAAAGTGTGTGTTCAATTGTCACACACATTTTAACAAGAGCATCTGGCAGCTAATTTCACAAGATAAATTAACACCATTGCTTTATTTGAAAGGTTTAAAACTGACCATTAAAGGGCTATTTTTTGCTGTAGAAACATGAACCCTGTTTATGTCTATTAAGATTTATTCTATTTATCTGTAAAGCACATAAACAAGAAAATAGAGAAGTGGCCTAAAAACAGAAAACATTCTCACACTGAGCAGAATATTAATCAGTGCGTCTGTTCTACTCAAATGCAAGAGATACCTCCACTTAAGGAGCCTCTTATTTGCTACCCCTACACCCCAACATACACACAAGTTGTAAGAACACATCAGTCAATCACCCACAGCTGCTGAAGGATACGTTGGAGAGGCTTTTGACCCAAAGTCTCTCTAGAATGTGAGACTTACTTCATCGATTATACATCAGCACGTCTTGCGCTCTCATAATCTAGTAAGTCAGATTAGTTTAAGCGGTGGACCAGCTTTGCACGCCAGGAATATGTGGATATGTGCTAAACCAATTAATGCCACAAGTTATTTGATTTTATATGCTTCTTAATGTGTGGTAATGGTACTCTTTTGGGTGGTAAGTACATCAAAAATCTATCTATCAGATTTGCACTCAGTCCACACTCGTATTCCCGGTGGAGTTGTTTAGCATCATATTCTGTGAAGTCTTACAGCACATGTTCGACATTTCAAAGTGACATTGATTTCATAATGTTCTCATTTAGAGACTCATATGGTAATTTCCTGGGAATTCAAATTCCTGTTGGCATACAACCTGTCAAATTGACAGTCTGTGATCAGGACATCATCTAACTTCCCGTGCCACCCCTCTACATAACCTGTCCAAGATACCAAAAAGGGGGATCAAACAAACCTTGTTCCCAAGCTCAATAAGGAGGGCTTTGCATGATCTGTTCAAGAATTCTCTTTGCTTTTAATTGCAGGCTTCTCATGAGATGCTCATGATCCCACTTTTAAAACCTCTATATGCGGTCCTACAAAGAGCTTCACTGGAGACCACAAAACAAAACCCAGTGACTTAGTTAAATTGGTGGTCACGGCGCTGGTAACCTACTTATGGCAAGACATGCACCGCAGTATGTGAGAAGGCTCCTGTACAGGCTGCTAACATCTGCTGAGCGCATGGCTTTGAATTGAGCTTTACGGACTCTTTGGGGGCTTCTGCTGCTCATCCTGCTATCTGTTTTTGCACACGAAGCGCGGCAGCACAAAGGCAAATGCTTTGCAGGTGCTGTTATAAAGAAGAAAGAAAAATTCTCAGGTAATCTCTACCAGAGGCGTATAAAACAAAATCAAATTACTTTTCAGACGCACATTATGGTGGGTGTTGTTTTCTCTCCACAAACTTGCCTGGCATCCTGCATATTTAAATTTGTAAATGAAGCAAATTGCACTTAAACTTGAAAGTGAGTAGTAAGAGCTGGAACAGACTCTTATTTCTAGATCTTCTCTACTCACTGAACCTTATTTAATATCCATAAAATCTTACTTTAATACATATAGCTACTTTAGTATAATTTCCTGTTTCACATTAATCATCTTTGATATCAGAATCATGAAAAAAAGATGGATTTTGATAAAGTGACTTTTCTGTCAGATGACTCATTATGAGGTGATAAAAGTCAGTTTCAATAGAAGTCTGGCTTTTTTTTTCTTTTTTTTAAGCTCCAACACTGACACCTAAAGCTATTCGAAATACATTTATCCAGCCCAGGCATAATTAGTACAGAACCTACCGAAAAAAGTAACTGCAAACCCTTCCAAGACACAAGCCCACTTTCCGAGGAAGAAATACCCCCGGGCGTTTGTCAGGAAACTTATTAGTCCGCCGGTGAGGGAGACAAGAAAGTCTGCAATGGCCAGGTTAACTATAATATAATTCAGGGGCTGTCTGAGCTGTTTGAATTTGAAAGTGACAAACATGACCAGGAAATTTTCGGTCAGAGACAGCGAGGTGACTACAAACATGAGAACGGCCAGGACAGTAAAGTTCCACGGGGCGATGTTCTTGATGGGTCCGCTGAACGGATCATCGGTGGTGGGGATCTCAGCCGCCACGGTGTAAGACACCGCGTTCACTGACAAACTCAAGGTATCCATTGTCCATGCCCAAAGTACCTGCTACTTGTTTGGCGACCTTAACACGGTGAAAATCCCGTTTTCTCTCTTTTTCTCATGCTCACAACTTGACGTGGAGTCACTCCCGGACAGGTGCGCTCAGCAGCCGTTGCGCCGGGCATCCTCTGCGTTCTGGCGCTCTTTGCTGGCAAACTTCATGGGCAGAATTCCGCGCTGACCGACGCGCATGCCGAAGCAGCAAGCAAGAACAAAAAATCCGCCAGATGTGTTTGGTTGTGACAGTGAAATCGCTGCTGGCAAGCGTGAGAGCTGGAGCAGAAGTTACGCGACGTCTTGAAAAGCGCAAGTCCACGAGCGACCGATCTGAGGCATCTTTGGAAGGTCTTATATAGGCGGCTTCTGCATCACTGCTGCCCTCAGGAGAGGCAACAGGACCTCTTCCTGCAGCCCATGCGCGCTTCTTTTCACGGCTCAGATAACAACAAAGTCTCCACGTTGGCACACGCTCCGCGTGACACTCTGTACCTCTAGATCGATCCCTTCTCTTCTGTCCCTTTCCCACAAACCAATGATCTCTCTCATTGACGATTAATGATTTCTACAACACTTTGTGGTACTTTGTTTCACACAAAATACAATGAAGAAATTCTTTAATACTGAAGCGGAAGCATGCTGAACATAAATACGGGATAAAATGATTAAATTAAAAGCATTACAACTTATGAAGTCACTAGTCCATTTAACACCCTGCTCTATCGTTTGGTAGAACTAATATTTCAGTAACTATAACTTATTTTATTTAAAAATTGTGGAAATAAACCTCTGAGCTATCACTTAGTTTGGATATAAAATGCCAAAATAAGTGCTATTTAATCACAGATTACTGTTCAGGTTTTGACCATTTTACTATTGTTCCTACATTGTTAATTATCTCAGCCATTTGTAAAATACTGTAAAATTATTCATATTAGTATTGTGCAAAGGCAAACTTTAAAGGGTTAAAACTGTCTTAGGTTCTGCTTGGGAAAATTTCACCTATTTTCTTGCTTAAAAACCTACTTCATGCACAGTTTTTCTAAACTCTGCATACACAGAATTACAGTTCTGTTTTTGTCATAGCATAACCTTTAGTTGCATTTAGGGTTATTATACAGTTGTAGAAATCTTCCTTGTATGATGTGGCCTTATTGGTTTAAATGAAAACCAAAGACCTTTTACAGAACTCAGTTTTTTTTTTAAAAGATTTGTTCAGCCTGAGTCATTGAAACATGAGGGTGCAATTGGACTGTGTGGTAGAGAACATATCTACAGACATTAGGTCATAAAAAACACAATACTTCATGTTTCCATGTGATTAACAAAACATAACGTGACTAACACACACTCACATGCACCTGCTCTTTAAACATTTACTCAGGTAGGAGAGTTCACCACCTCTCCAGCGTCTCCTAAAGCTCAATGAAGGTTGTTTTTTTTCTTCCCTTTCAGCAATCTTAAGAGGATTTTTTTGTATGTGTTTGTGTGTGTACCAGAACTCAACTTGACCTCCACCGTCCACTTTAAACTAATGCCATAACATGTAATCGCTAAATAGGTCCACAGTGTTTAAGATGCACAAGAAAGATAAAAAATAAAAATAAAAAATAAAAAAATAGTGCAATCTTCATTCGTCCTCATTTGGTTTCCTTTCTATATACACAGAAACAGCTTACACCAGGGCTATTCAGTTTGGTCCTATGAGGGCTGCAGTCCAACAGGTTTTCAATGTGTTCCTGCTTTAACACACCTGAATCCGCTTAAATGGATCTAACAGCCTATCAGTTTCTGCATCATGACTCATTAAATTGAGCCAGGTGTGTTGGAGCAGGGTTACATGGAAAACCTGTAGAATTAGGTTGGTTAAGTTTAAGGGTTACACATTTTACCCTTTATGGTAAAAATTTGGACACACATTCACTGGCCACTTTATTGGTTATTAGTCTGAGTATTTCAGAAACTGTGGATCTACTGGGATCCACACACACAACCATCTCTAGGGTTTACAGACAAAACCAGAAAATATCCAGTGAGCAGCAGTTTTCTGGACCAGAATGTCTCGTTGATGTCAGCGGTCAGAGGACAATGGACAGACTGGATGGAGATGCAACAGGAAGTCAAATAAGCGCTGGTTAGACCATGCCAGGTGCCTCCTGTCAGCTAAGAACAGGAAACTGAGGCTACAATTCACACACACAACACTGGACAATAGAAGATGGAGAAATGTTGCTAGTCTGATGAGTCTCCATTTCAGCTCCACATTCAGATGCTATGGCTCAGAATTTGATGGAAACTTCATGACAACATGGATCCATCCAGCCATGGATCAATGGTTCAAACTGGTGGTGGTAAAACAGCGTGGAGGATATTTTCATGGCACAAGTTTGCCCCATTAGTATCAAAGCAGTATCATTTAGAGTATTGTTTAAATCAAATCAAATCAAATCAAGCTTTATTAAAATAGCACTTTTTAGACAAAAGTAACTCAAAGTGCTTAAAATGTGCAAACATACATACATAGAGGCAATTAAGAGTAGTGATAAAAGCATGACACGGTGCACAAAAAGCAGCTTTTCCAAGGCGGAAGGCGAATAAATAAAATAAAAACAATACAGAAATAAAAAAATGCAACAGTAAAAAGATACATTTTTAAGGAGTGATTAAAAAGAAGCCAGAGCTTTGGCTGACCTGCAGTTCTGTGGAAGACTATTCCAAATGGAAGGTGCATAAGCACTAAAAGCAGCTTCTCTATGTTTAATCCTAATTCTGGGAATGGAAAGCAAGCCTGCACCTGATGATCTAAGCTGGCTGGAAGGTTTGTAGTATTCCAAAAGGTCTGAGGTGTACTTTGGCTCTAAACCATTTAGAGCTTTATAAACCAGCAGCAGAACTTTAAAATCAACTCTCAGTTGGACGGGGACCTAGTGTAAAGACCCCAAAACAGGAGTGATGTAATCAACCTTTCTGGTGTTGGTAAAAACATGAGCAGCAACATTCTGGAGCAACTGCACATGCCTAATCAACTTTTGTGATAAACCTGTGCATAGGCTGTTACAGTAGTCCAGTCTGCTAAAAATAAATGCATGAATCAGATTTTCCAAGTCACACTGACACATCAGTCTTTTAATATTATAAATATTTTTTAGGTGATAGAAGGCAGTTTTATGTGAGTGATTTAAGGTGTGTGCTAAAATTTTGGTCAGAATCCAAATAAACACCCAGATTTCTGGCTTGTTTGTGCTAACTTCCAGTACATAGCAGATTTAAGCAGGGGGCTGATTTTTAGTCATTCCTTTTCTTGTCTAAAAATCCTCACCTCTGTCTTGTCTCTGTTCAACTAAAACGCTGGAAAGCATCCAGATATTTCCTCAAGACACTCAATGAGGTTTTGTAGAGGACTTTTAATTCCCAGTTTTTACAGTTATATATATTTGCATGTCGTCTGCATTATCATGGTAACTAATCCTCCTATTTGTCATATTCTGAGTGTGTGGAAGAATGTAAATGTTGAACAGAAGAGGCCCCAGAATAGATCCCTGTGGTACGCCACATGTCATGTTTATTTAATCAGATGTGTGGTTGCCTTTGGCCACAAAGTTACTCTATCTGTCAAATATGATTTAATCCAGTTTAGTGCTGTACCAGAGAAACCCATCCAATCTTTCAGTCTATTCAGTGGTATTTTATGGTCANAAACCCATCCAATCTCTCAGTCTATTCAGTGGTATTTTATGGTCACCTGTTTAAAATGCTGTGCTCAGATGCAACAAAACTAAGTGTTGTTTTTGTCTATCTTTAAGTGAATTAAATGTAATACCTTAACAAGAGTAGCATCAGTGCTGTGGTGCAAACGGACACCTGACTGGAAGATGTCAAAGCAATTGTTGAAAGTTAGAATTTGGTTCAGCTCTTCATAGACAGCTGTTTTTCTATGATTTTATTCAGAAAGGTTTGATATCGGTCCTGATTGCTCTTCNGATAGACAGCTGTTTTTCTATGATTTCATTCAGAAATAGGAGGTTTGATATCGGTCCTGATTGCTCTTCTTTAATAGTGGCTTGATAACTGCTGTTTTTAGAGTCTGTGGACAGACACCTGGCAGCAAGGATGCATTAATAATCTTCAGGAGGTCAGAGGCTAAACAATCAGAAACATTCTTAAAAAGGTTTCCTGGACGAATGGCAATGCAGCAGGATGAAGGTTTCAACCTCTGGATAATATTTTCAAGATTATTTTTATTAATGGGGTGAAATTCAGCTGTAATGAAGTCAGGTTTCTGTGGGGAGGGTAACAAAACATTTCTGGTACCTGTAATAAGAGTCCTAATAGCCCATCTGATATTTTTTCTGTGAAAAATTAGGCAAAGTCATTGCAGGCTTTGGTGGATAAAAAATTAGAAGCAACAGGTGGAGGACCGTTTGTTAACCTGTCAACTGTGCTGAAAAGGCCATGGGTATTGTTGTTAGTCTTAGTGATAATTCCAGAAAAAAAAGTCTTTGCTGCGTGTCTTAATTTCAGGTTTTATTTATTAAGTTTCTCTTTGTAAATTTCAGAATGAACCTGGAGATTAGTTTCACGCCACATTCGCTCAGCTTTTCAACATTGCATTTGCCATGCAGATTCCTTTTTACCTGAGATAACCTTTATTTTGGTGGGTGCAATGGTATCAATTACTGTATCTTCTTAGCTCAAAGCTAAAGAAATTTACAAGTTTGTTAACAGAGACTAAGGCTACAGGAGACGAGGATGTGGAAGCGAATGCCTGAATAAACATTTTATTGCTTTCTTCAGTTACATGTCATTGTGAAATGGTCTTTGTTTGTACATGTTTGTACACATATTTTTGCTGACCACGTCCATCCCTTTATGACCACAGTGTACCATCTTCTGATGGCTACATCTAGCAGGATAATGCACCATGTCACAAAGCTTAAATCAATACAAAGTGGTTTCTTGAACATAACAATGAGTTAACTGGACTCCAACGGCCTTCACAGTTACCAGATCTCGATCCAGTAGAGCAGCTTTGGGATGTGGTGGAACAGGAGATTCTCATCATGGATGCAGCTGACAGACCTGCAGCAACTGTGTGATGCTGTCATGTCACTATGGAGCAAAACCTCTGAGGAATGTTTCCACCAACTTGTTAAATCCATGACACCAAGAATTAGAACAGCTCTAAAGGAAAAAGGGGTCCAACCTCCTTTACTCTTTTGTCCCTGCAGCCATTGCCCTGTTGAACAAGTAGCTCTAATTTTTATTTATTTATTATTATTATTTTTATCATAGTCCTTTTAAATTTTTATTGTTATATTTGTGTTTGTGACTGATTGTTTTTATCATGAGATAATTAAGATTCCTTGAAACAACCCAGTACCAAAAAAAGAAGTTGGTGGGGGTACTTTGACATACTCTCTGTGTACCAATGCACAGCAACATGTTATAGTCATTTGCAACCACATGAAGGCAGTCTTGGAAATCTGTGTGGATTAGGCTGCTGTTGGCTATGTTGTTTATAGTTTTTCTCATAAAAGTGGAGAGAGAACTGCTTTGTGGCAGAGAAAACTAAATGTAAATAGTGAAGACTGTCCAGTGCAGCTGATCTATGTGCTTTTCACCTGTTCTTTTTTTTATTCTTTTCTGTTTTTTTTTTCCATTTTTTCCAATTTGTCCTCTTTATCATGTTTCATTGGTTAACTTCCGTTTTAATTGGCTCAAGTCAACAATCAACCAACCAATCAACATTCAATCAGCACATAGCAGCCTCTCGAGACTGTTGTTAGCTTATACAGATAAACATTTGCACCATGCTGACGATATGTTGCCATCACACATTACCTATCACTGCAGTCATGTGATAATAAAGAAGAAGAATCTACCTTTTTTATTTAATGTCAAGTTTGGCGTTATATTTCAAATTTGTGTTAGTTTCATTTAGTTGCATCATTTTCTAAAAGACATATAGAACAAGTTTGTCATGGGGTTTGTTGAGTTGTGTTTATTTGATTGCAATGTGCAAGTTGTGCACCTAGATGTTGCTAAATCATACTAACTTTACTAATAACTATTCAAAGTGCCAACAATTCAGATGAGAGTGTTTTGATGCTTTTTTTTCTTTCTTTTTTTTTCTTTTTTTTCTGCCACACCACCATAAACATTAGACCTTTTATTAGAGAAACAGGTGATCCTTTGTTACGGCGTGGGTACAGATATGTACAATTGTTATTTAATATTCTTTATTTAAAGGCTGAATAATTGGGATTTTTTTCCTTTAAAATAATTTTAAATGTTCTCATTTGCTGTGAGGGATAAAAGGAAGTTTCCCTATAAACAATCTGTTTCCTACATCAGCAATGTCTTTGTCAGGTTTTTCTCCTTCAAAATAAGAGTTGCTCTTTCCAATTTCCTGGTTCCTTATCCAATCATATGCGACTCCCCACGGTTGCCTAACAACAACAAGGCAGCGTAAAAGAAGCGGACCAGAAATAGTTTCAGAAAAACCTAAAAAACTTCGGCATCCTGATAAAAAAGCAAAC
>CM047990.1:7152719-7164912 GCA_026261665.1 Melanotaenia duboulayi | reverse complement strand
CTAATGCAGCTTTTGTGTACACTCTATTTTATGCTAACGTAAATTAGCTTGTGAAATTAGCACTAGCATTGCAAAGCATAGCAACTTACTGTGTGTGTGAATCATCTTCGCTCCTCATCAGGATGTTTGCTTGATGATGCATGATGTATGTTCTCTGTCCTTTATAGACTGTATAAAAGAACCGTTTGTAGGTTCTTTAGCTTTCTTTCAAAACTATTTCTAAGTAATCATCTCCATGTCGTTGGGCCTTAATTGATGATTCATGTTTGATCAACCTTTAGCTGTTGCTGCAAACCGAAAAGCAGATGAACAAAATATTTGTGGAGGGAATTTTTAACAAGGGTGTTGGTAATGTAGCTTAGCCTTAGCCCAACAAGGGCTTTGTCTTTAAAGCCGATGACATTCAAATCAGTTCAAAATGCTACAACAAAACCCCACCGCAGAACAGCTAATTTTTTCATATAGAGCAGATGAATAAGCACAAGTTTCTAAATGGGTTTTAAAGGTCAGAAAAATGTGGACGGCAGTGATTATGAAGGCTTCAAATAAAAAAGTAGGGAAAAGGTTTTAGGATCTTTTAGACTTTTTTTGTTTGTTTGTTTGTTTTGGGTTGTAGTGCCTTTTTTTTCTTTAAAGAGTTGTTTCATCATGTTTCATCATCTTGTTGATGAGTTGACTGAATCCTGAGCAACAACATGACTTGTATCAACAGATTTAATTCAGAATCATGTGGACATGTTTTCCACATGATTTCTGTTTTGTCCCTGTTAAATTTTAAGGAAATAATCCATTAATTCTTTCCTAAATGACAAGTATTAGAGTTGTGGGATTATTTGGATCAGCAGACATGCGGTTGTCTGACTTTAACATAAATATGGAAAAGTAAGATGCAACCTGTGCTCATGTGGCAGAATGCACAGGAAATAAAAAATGGGGTAACTCAGTTTTTTTGTGCATCATAAATTAAACATATTTGTCAGACATAAAATTTTCCGAACTGACAACTTTTTTTATTTTGTTGTGCCATATGTTTGGAAGTGTTTGTGGTGATTTCTGCATCCTGAGTAATATACCTGAGTTGTTTTATTTTAAAAAAAGAAGTGGCTTCTGCTGGACGTTTCCAAGACTTTCTGTATCATACATTTGACGGGAAGATTGGATGTTGGCCTGTCAGATAACTGCTGTCTATGCTGGATTTCAATAAGGGCCTTTAAAACCATTTTAAAGGAAGTATGTGGTTTATTTCTTTGCTTTTGTTATCATTTTGTTTGTTGGTTCCAGAAAAATATGCTGCTATTTGTTACCTTGTAGTTTATTAGTCATGCATAATTAGGCACTGTAGCAGGATAATTGATTCATGTGCACATGTATCGGTCATGATTAAGCACTTATCATGTCTTGTGGAAAAGAAAATATTCTGCATATAGAAAAAAGAGAATAAGTAAATGTAAAGTATGAGCCTCATACACCCCTGTGGCTTAATGTCCTGGATTATTTAAAGACTTAAATCAACTATCTGTGTTTTCTCCAGGTTGTACGGTGTAACATCCTTATCTAAAAGGCCCTCTTTTTTTAAACTCTTTTCTGCAACTACACAGTCAACTTGATTATATTAACCTGACCCCATCAAAGCTTGTCAGATAGTTTATCCAACAGTTTCAATTCAAACACTTAAACCTTTAAGAATATTTTTAAAAAAAGATGTTTAGGGAACTTTGGTTGGTTGAGGAAGGATTGTGGGTAATGGTTTAAGTCTATCTTTGTGTGCTTTTACCCATGCAAAACCTATTTAATAATTTGTAAAACCCATGTGAAACTTATATAATCACATATGAAACTTGTGTGGTTTTTGTACGGTCATGTTTCACATGACCGTACAAAAACCACCTAGTTTTCATGTTATAACCATGAAAATGATTTAGGAAAATCTGTGTTTTGCATGTGTTTCACATCCACAAAACCACATAGGATCATATAAGAAATGCGTGCTTTTATGGTAAAGGCTGCAACAATTTCGTAGTTGTACTTTTCTAACTTTTTATCTGCAGCCTAGAGAAATATCTGATTCTGTAACAAAGTGTGCATTATGATGGGGAACTGTCTTGTGTATAGCCTGTAGACAGTGGCCTGTACAGGTAATTATGAGTTATAAAAGGATTAGGATTTAAAGATTAGCTCCAAGTCAAACAAACATGACATTTACAATTTAGGTACAACTTTCACAAGAAAGCACTTGTAGGTCAAGTCTGCACAAAACTTTTCCTCAGAGGTGAATCACCTTCCCGCTGTCTCCATCTCTGCCCAGTCTTTGATCTAGTTTCCTCTCATGGAAGCCAGCTTGTCACAGCTCAGTGACCATCACGTAAATGAGGATTTATTGCCTGTTCTGTCTGTCCAGACCTCTGTATGACTGCTTTTGTTTGGCAGGTGTTTTAAAGCACCATTGCCAAGTTCAACCTTGTGCTTCACTCAAAGAGTCAAAAGAGTAGATCCAATTAGTTAAACTTTTGCTAAAAGACTTTCAATGACTTCTTTTAAAATCCTATCATGGGCTTTGAAGCTGCATTGATTTGTATTAGACTTGACATACGATTCTGCCCACATACAAGCTTAAACTATGATTCAGTGATTTAAATGGCAACTATATAATCAATATCATGACCAGAGGGAGCAGCGCTACAGCACTTTGGCACATAATTTCAGTCTTGCTTTGTTGACAAACTACACAATTCCGACTCATCCCACTCCTCTGATACGTTTACCAGGCTTCTGTGAGGGCAGTGACCTGTGGAATTGGCTGGTGTAGCTGTTTCATCGAAGGATTGGAATTGGATGATAGTGCAAGCCCATGGGGAAATGATGGCAACTGAAAGACAGAACTAAAATAAACAAATTGGAGGTAACTCCCTTGACCCCTTTATTGTGGAGAGCTGGTTGAAAACCACAAAAGCATTTGCACAGATCTTTTACCTGAGTGGATGGAGTTCAAATTTTATCTAGTATCTAGAAATAGAAAAAGCTCTTTTGTTTTGCAGTTTTTAACACAGTAAAATAATGATCGATCCCACAAGTACTAAACAGAGGCAACCTTGTCNTTTAACACAGTAAAAGAATGATCGATCACACAAGTACTAAACAGAGGCAACCTTGTCAAGGCTTGCTTTAATGTAATGGTATTTTGTAAAGCCCATTGTTGCCTTCTCAGAGAGAAGCACCTCTGTAAATTCATACAAAGATGTTTTGAGAAATCCCCCTCATCCTTGGATAAACATATTTTTCTATTGATAGTGCTGTTTTGTCCAGAATGACATTGTCCCATCCATCAAGGATGAGGGGCCACTAAAACACAGTGAATGATATGTTTTGGCCTTCACAGCCACTAGAATTCTACTCAATTAAACATCAATAAACCTTGTTTGTTAAGATCTTTAAAGGCTGCTGTTTCATCCTTCAAGTCAAGTCCTAAAGACTTTGAGATTCAATGCTCACGAGCATTGAATGTGTTCTGCAAGCAATTAAAAGAAAATCAAAAACACTCTTAGCATGCCACCTCAGCTGCTTTTTCTTAAATAAAACAAGGTTATATTAAAAACACTAAACTATCAGTAGTAGAATTTTTTTTTATCATAGTATCTTGTTTGTTTGTTTTTAACTATGATAAAACAAAAAAGGTCTTTGTTAGGGCTCAGGAAAGCAGCTGCCTGGAAATGAAAACTGAAAACTAAATGCATGCTTAAAGTTCCTGTCATAGGTAGATGAAAAGGATGTCGTTTAAAAGAAAGGGAAAAATAGGGAACATTCTTAGTTGCTAAGAGGACACATTGAAATGACCAGGATTGCTGTACAGACCATAAATGAAGTTAAACCAGCTCACTCATGTCCATAGGTTTGTTGAAGCAGTTGGCATTCAAAACATTCAGTGTATTTTAAGAACTTACCAAATCACTCTCGTGGTGTCAACCTGTAAGGTCTGTCTCATCTTGTCATTGCCTAAAAACTTTTCATTTTTTAATCCAAAAGTCTGATTATGATCTTTTCTTCATCTGGTCGATAGGAAAATAAAATCTTGCTGTATGAGTCGTGTACTGGTCCTCTATTAGATCACGCAGTGAATTCATAATGAAGCTTTCTAAATATTTGGACTTAAACTAACGTGCTACAGACAGTCTCATACTGGAATTTCAGCTGAAGTACTACTCAATGAACAATAAAGCTGCCATACTAAAAACAAAATTGTTGCATTGAGAAATTATAAAGTCAAGAAAATCTGAGCAGGTATTTTATTTTTTTCCTCAAGGACAAGTCTGGTTATTGAAAGCTGAATAGACAAAAATAAAACGGATTTTTAAAGCAGGGCTAAACTAAAAAAGAAACATTTCAGGCTTTGCTCAGACCAAAATTCCAGCACCAACCACTTAAAATGTTTCGGTTTCCCATCATGCACCAACAGGGAGGTACTCTGTGTGGATGAAAGACAATTTCTCTTGTTGCTCATGAAAGTACATCATTTTACCATCAAGTATAGCCATGAACGTTGGGTTTCATGCTATGCTAATGCTATGCTAAGCTAAATGCTAAAAACATGGATATTTTGCATCAATTTGCAGTTTTGTAAATTACTATGTCACAAAGATATTTTGCCTACACATCCAGTAAAAGGTTATTTTAAGCCCAAGCGGGGCCGATGATGTAACATCCGGTTTTATGGGGTGTAACCTCAGTCCCATAAATGGCCAGCCCCTGGATGTTTACTGGATTTTGTCTGCCATCACCCTGCTAAATCTGTAAGATCCACCTGAATAGCTTCCATCTATAACTGTAATGTATCTCTCTGCCATATACCTTTCTTTTAAAGCCACTACATAAGGGAATGAAACAGATTATACAAAGAGCTGCAGCTCCAATAACGGTTTAAAATCTCAACCTAACCAGTGATCTGTGTCTCTAGATTTTAATCTTTTGTATTTTTTCATTGCGCTGACAAAATGGGTTTGTGTCTGAGTGGGTTGGGGGGTGTAACAATATATAATATTTTTATGGTTTTTATTGTGCCCTGCCTAAAACTAACACTGCGACAATGCATGTAACAGAAACATTCATGTTTGAAATTGTAAATGGTCCCTTATGAATAAAATGGAAATAAAGTGTTTCTGTTTTTATGAATGTATTATGGCCACTTTTGGATAAAATGGCATTCCAAATGAAACATTAAATTACAGAATAAGACAGTGAGACAGATTTATGTGTTCCAGATTCTTCATTGGATGAAAATTTGATAAAGAATCTCACTCAATACTAAAATGTGCTCAACTATGCCAAATTAAAAAATCTCAAGCTATCTCTTGACTAAAACCCCAATAACATTCCTCTGTGTCTGCTCAGCACCATCAATCTTTGCACAGATAATGTTCATATTTTGATACAGTATGTGGTTTTCTTGAGTTTATTTATTTATTTGTCTGCATTTGTCGACAAATTTTCAATGGTCATATATTATTAAATGGAAGAAAACAAACAAAATAAATTAACGCAAAAAGAAAACATCCTCAGTTACTTTAACACCGTGGCATCTGCAGTGATGCTTCCACGTCTGATGAAATTTTACAGGTTTATTTTTGTACCAAGATGGTTAACACAGTTTGTAATAGTAGAGAAATAATCAATTATTTTATGTATGTCATTTTTAAGCACAAGACATAAAAAACCCTTGGGGCTTAAGAGGTTGATTTGGAAAGTGAGAAATGGCTCTGCTATTCCACAAAGTTGCCTGGTATCTGAAGATCATAGCTTAGTTATCAAAGAAAGGGGAGATGTTTTGTTTTGCTGTGTTTTTCAAGGGGAAATTATCATGCAGAGAATGTTACAGAAGTTCATGCAGAGCGACTGGATGCAGGAATGAACCTGTCTGTGCATGTCTGTTAATTTACAAAAGTACATGAACCTTTGTCCCTGACCATCATGCCTCCAAGAGTCTGTGTTGTGGGATGTGAGGTGCATTTTGCATCTATGATTTATGTCCTTATCCCAGGAGTCTGCAGCATTTACAATCCAAAGAGCCATTTTTCCTTCAGCCCAGCTAAATAAAACTCATTTAGAGCCACAAATGTTATAAATCTTTTTTAAAAAAAAAAGATAACTTTGCTAAATATCTTCCATAAGAAATTTGTCATTTTTGAAGAACCACATTTTTATTTCTATTTTTAGGTTTTAAAATAAAGAAAAACATAAAACTTTTGCCGTAGGCAGACTTTTGTTTATTGGATGTAGATATTTGTAAAAAATGATATTAAAACAGAAAAGAAAAAAAGCTGATAGTTTCCAACCTAATGACAATAAAAATGGATAATACAATTACTGGTACTTTTAGTTTCATTATGTGGTGGAAATTCAATGCAATTATTCCATAAAAAAGCTGGAAAATTGTTAAAAACCTGCATTTGTTATTATATCTATATTTAAAAACATTAGTTCGTTTTTTAGCATTTTTAGTTGTGTATTAAGAGTCATTGGGAAAGGTCCAGAAACACACTTGTGGCTCCGGAGCCACGGGTTGCAGAAACCTGCCTTATCCCATTACTTGGACAAATCACTGGAAATCTACAGTTTGTAAAGGACTTTAGTAATCACCTTTATTGTAGAGCTGCTTTTCAAACCCAAATCTCAAGACAAAATAAACAGAATCAGGCCATTTCACTTACAAGATCACAGAATTAGATATTGCTTGTGCCATAGACCTTCTACAAGGAATAGTCTGCATTCACACAGACACTGTTTATTCCCCTTTAAACAAACCCTGGTCTACCTCCACACAGCTATGATTTGTTTGTACTGTGAATGTGCATTAGTACTCCAGTGTGAACTAAAGAAGCAAACTGGTCCGCTTGAAAACCAGCTGTAAATGGTATTTAGCTGTAAATACCAAAGTATAAACACCAAAACTGCACAAATCTGATGTTCTATCGCCCGCTTATGGAGAACAAGCTGTCTTTGGTCTTTGCCAATCAATGAGCTTGATTTTCTTCCTCTTCTTCTTCTTCTTCTCAGTCAGTGGTCGTTTCAGGAAATATTTCCCATGAGAGCAGTTGTTGTAACTGAGTGACATTGCTCAGGCAGTTTGAACCACTTTAGAAAGCAAACCAAACCCAATGAAGATGTGAAAATTTTCAGAATTTCTTGCCCAATCGAACCAAGTCCCCTGACTATCCTGTGTGAATGAACCCTCTGTTTGGTTTAAATGAACTTTATGGACTTTGTAGTCTTATTTAATCGACTAGAAGTGCTTTTAAACTACAAGTCACATTCAGCAATTCATACACATACATATAGGACTTCTTCCTTTATAGATGCAGCTTCTATACGTCAAACTGATTGGAGGCAACAATGTTCTGTGTCTTGCCCAAGGATACTTCCACTTATGGTCTGGAGAAGCTAGATATCAACCTAGAGACCTTCCTCCTAACTACAGCCACCCTGGTTTAGTGGGATGTTAGCATGCAAGATAGAGCATGCAGGAGGCAGGCCATGATGCAGTTTGTAGCATCATTTGTGGTCATGTAGCCTGCCTATAATTTGACCATTAACAGCAAAGTCTCTTAAAGTTTATGAATAAGTATCACTATTTTGCAATTGGCTCTTACCATGTCAAGTTACCACACCTCCAAGATCCTCCAGATATTCTATTTGGATTCTGCATGTGAAATCATCACTCTTCTTCATTTGCTATTTGTATTCTTTGTTGATAGTTTGTCCACTATAACAAATAACTTTACATCAAAGTAGAGACTCAATAAAAGCTAAATAAAGCATTTTTACCAGTCCTGTTAATATTAAACTCTGCAGCTTTGTTAAAAAAAATCTAACTCTGATTTACCTTTTGTGTATCAAACAACTGACAGTTCCTTGATGAACTGGCCTTTGCAAGTTGATCTTAGTTGCCAGCAAAACCTTTCACATGAAACTGCAATATTTTGCACTGCAGATCACTGCAACCATATTTAGATTAGAAATTTAAATAAGTCAATTTTAGAAAACTGCTGAAAAAATGTGCTAATGAATAAATAAGTTGTATCTTATAATTGGAAGCATAAATGTATTGATAACTTTATCGTGATGATGGGTTAAGACTGCTCAGCAGAAATATTAAGGTGGATGGAAAGTGACATCCTGGTGAACGCCAGGACGGATGTTTTCCTGCTCAAACACGGAATTGTTAAAAAATTATGCAAATTATTGCATTTTGTTTTATTTCCATTTTGCACTTTGTGGTTTTGAGGGCATGACTGTAAATGGTATCGGCCCTACATCAATATTATTGTTTAAAAGGGTGCATATATGTAAGTCCAGTGTGACTGAGTCAAGGTAGCACATACAGTGCTCCTCTATCTTTGGTGTGTGGCTGTGACACAGCTAATTTGTGAAATACAGTCAAGCAAATCAATAGTTCTCAACAGCAGCTTTAGACTTGGTGAGACATCCCCTCCTGTTTTTCTTGAACTTCCAAGCTTTTCCAAGAAGACAGCACTTAAGTGAGCTCTGAATAATGACTCAGTGAAAGGTCTTAAGTAGATTATTCTCAAAACTAGAACACCCAGTGATTACAGCCAAATACCCACAGCAATTCTTTCGGGTTTTTCCGTTTTCATTAAGCATAAATGCAATTAAATGCATAAAATGACACAACTGAAAGAGAGTTGTTCCCAACTGTAGGAAAATGGATTTATACTCTTACGTGTTTATTAAAACAATATCGGCTCCAATTCCCAAAATGAAATTAGAATAATGTGCAAAAATAGAAGATTACTCTGAAATTGCTCAATTTGTTTGCAATTCACTTTATTTACACTTCATTTGCTTTTATATAGTTGTTGATATTAAAAATAAATACATTTATTTCTAAAATTACTTTTTAATTTATTGAAGGTGTTTTGGCAGATTGCTGAACCTCTACTCTGCTTTACTTCTGAGAGACTCTGCCTCTTTAAGGTGCTCTTTTTATCCTCATTCATGTTACCGATACATTGCAAATAAGGTCAGTTATAACATTTTTCCTCCAGCTATTTCTCTTTACTAGAGTCCCATTGCTCCGTCTCTACTTTCTTAGACATATTGCTGTCAGTAAATTTAAGATGTGTTAATTAGAGATTCTACTCACCTGCTGCTGTTTGGCTCAGCCAACGTACATAAGAGCCAGTCTGCAGTCCACTCATCACCAGATCATATGCCTTACCCTAGTGGTACAACACCGGCCAATCATTGATTTATAGACTTTTGTGTGAAGTCTATGACTCCTAACGTTCTTATTTTGTCTCGTTCAACAACTTTTACAGACAATATCGTTTCCCAGTCTGGAAGACCATCCACAAGCTGTCGTTTGGCCCACTGCATCGCCACCACCTCTGCCTCAGTTTTATTGTTACTCCTCCGTGGATTCTGGATTCACAAAATAAAGCTTTTGTTACTGCTTCACTCAATCTGCTGTCTCCTCCTTCCTGGTTCTGGCCTGTCCTGCAAACCCTAAACATAAACAGGAAATACTTACAGAACCAAACGATCAAAGAAACTCTTCCCTGTGGATTTACCAGCTGATGCCAACCCTACTGCCACCTGCAGATCCAGAAAAGAAACTGCAACGACATGTTGTTACCCTGCGCTCAAGTATATACACACATTTCACCTGCGGACCCGACCTGACGCTGCATGAGTATAACTTCACCTTAAGACCTTAAATTACACTGGCCTTCAAACGTAAACTGGGCTATGAACTTTAAAAAAAAATGCTTAAAATAATTTTGTCTTTTTTTTTTTGTAGATTTATTTCTCTTTTTCTGACCTTCTATTTTTATACCTTTGTACAAATGTATGACCAAAACTGAGGATAATTGATGATAAATAAATACCAATAAATACCAAAAAACTGGTGAATGGATGAAAGCAAAGAGTAATATGAGAAATGTGTGCTGCATTGTGACCTTACTCAATGAGACTTTGTTCCTGCTGTTTGTTTTGTGTATTTTTATGTACCCAATTACATCATCACAGGCTGTTATTTTTTTGTTGTTTTTTTTTTTGTTTTTTTGTTTTTTTGCAGGATGTCTTCTGTATTTATAAATAAACCATTAAAATTCAGCCGTAAAAGACCTTCCTTCTTTAGAATTTGCACCAACAAATGTGGGAATACTTTTCAAATGATATTTGGGCCTTTCTTCCAGGTTGTGCAATATAGTGTAGTCGGCTAAAAACACAACTTTTTTTCTCTCTCTCTGGAATTAACACTTTGACAAAAATGTGCTTGTATTTCTTGTAAGGATAAAAATAAAAATTAACAACAGATGAACTATTCAGTTTGAAAGGAAAGAGCGCCAGCATGACATCAGCTTCTCCAGAGGATATTAGTTCTTCATAATATCCTTCTCAGGTCAGCTTTCTTGTTTCAAAGCTCTTGATAAGTTGTGCAATTCAGGACATAGTGGAGTCTCTCTCTCTCTAAGAGTCTAAGAAAGCTTTCACCTAAATCTTTGAGTCATATACACTCACTAGCAATGCCGGAGTGGCTACTTGGGAGGTTTGGGAGGATTCCCAGTAGCCCGATGTGCCGGTCATAAAAATAAATGAAGTGGCTAAGTAAGAACAGGCCTACACTATGATGTGAGTAGTTATCAGAGAAGACTAATTAAATGTGACATGATGAGTATTGATATGATAAAACTAAACTTTCAGGATAGATAGGAACTACTTCTTCTTCCGCCTGTCATGGGCATATGCAAAACAAGGCGCAGCGTCGCAGCCGCGCACGGTTTACTGACTGGTCAGTGATCAGCCTGACATGCAGTGATTTACGTCTGTCTGCTGAAAGGTTGAAGTTTTTGTGTTGATGTTTAAACCATGGAAGTTCCCTGCAATCTTAAAACTGAGGCTTCCTGTTTTGTTGAAATGTGCAATAATAAATATGGTAATGAAATAAGTAATGAAATAAGTAAGTGTTGCAACAAACAACTGCATGCATCCAGCTTGGAGTAATATGTCTTTGAGATCAGCTCACCTAGATTAAATGGGAATGGATTAAGTCAGGTAAGATTACCTGCAGCGTATACCATTACTTAGACCAGGTTTCATTAAACTTTTTAGTACTAGGAACAAAACAGCCACTGTGAGCTTTGCGAGAAAAATGACTGAAAAATATTTAATAGATAATATGGAGAATAAAATCAACAAGTCTAATTTGTTTTGACTGATTATTAAACTGAATATTTTTAAATGTAGAGATAAATATATGATGAGGTGTAAAACAAACTAAACTAACTGGTCCCATTTCACCCAGTGTAGCTAGTGACCACAGAGAGATGTTTAATTATTCCAGAGGCATCTATAGAGTCCATTTAACATCACAGAAAGCATCGCAATTACATTCTCACTATAGCAGATGTGTGTATTATTGAATAAATTACATTTTCTTTTTATTTGTAGTTGATTAACAAAAAAAAACGAGTGGGTCAAATCTAAAATGAACTCAGACATTAAGAGAAACTCAGGAAGGTGTAGAAAACCTCACCAAATATCTTTGATGCTCTTGGGCAGAAGAGACAGGTGAAGAGACAGGAAGTAAAGAGGAAGAGGACAGAGTAGATGGAGGACAGAGACAGGAGGACAAGAGAGAGAGGGAGAGGTTTGTGTGAAACATAAGCTGCTCCCATTTTAAGATACATTTTGGTCTTTATTTTGGTCTCTAGACATGATAAGAGTCTTTCTCCACTGCTCTGTGTGTTTAGCTTTTTGACCTGCTGCAAGTCACGGCCCTTTCATAAAGAAAGATATGAAAGCATGGAAACTCCTCTCTTAAGCTAATGTTTTTGTAACCTGCTGCAATAATAAATTAAATTAGGCTTTTAATATCTTTATTTTCACAATAAAAACTACTGGATTGTAAGTGGTGAACAAATGTTTCAATCATCCAGTTCACTTAACTTTAAAAAGAGTCTGGCTGGTCTTAATATGAAACTCCAGGGCTGAAAGTGGCCGGGGTTCTACTCCAGCCACTTTATTGTACGAGGGTAAGTTCTGGGTGTGAATTCAGCCCAGCTTGAAAAGATAACAGGGGCATTTGTCCATATGTTCAAAATGTAGAAGTCTAACAAGTTATGAGTCTAAATTGTGAGACAACTTGTCTAACTCTTTTTGTTATATATATATATATATA
>CM047990.1:7120759-7133100 GCA_026261665.1 Melanotaenia duboulayi | reverse complement strand
GGCATGGAGATGACTTGATGATGGCACAGGAATAATTTTGCCATTCGAGATTCTAAGTCAAAACTGATGGCCTCAGCCACTGGCAATCATTTTTGGTGCCAGATCAGGTGAGTGACAACAGCACTAAGCCTCAGACCACCATGCAGGCCCAAACAAAACTGGTTCATTTGTGCTCTCTGCACTTGTCAGTTTCTGGAACATCTACGTTTCAAGAGAGCTGAATGTTGTTCTTTCCTCAGTGTTCAGGATAAGACATCACGTTGTCACAGCTCTGCTTTACTCAGGCTTTTAAATTCCACTTTGTTAAGTGATAGCATGTGTCAAACTTAATTTCAAGCATAGTTGTAGCTACCACTGAGGACACCGGGGTCTGGACCTTGGTATTTTTCAAATAAAATTCATAAAATGAAGGCTTTTGAGCTACGTGGTTATCAGAAAAGACTAATTAATAGTGATGTGCAAACTGATACTGGAATATCGATTCCTCCTATATCAACTATTTCACTCACTCACTGCTCAGTGATTAATCAGTCCGAAGCGCTGTCATGTGTGGAGATATTGCAGCTCCACGAACAGCGATGACGCACAGTTAGGTGTGTGGGAAGATCACAAACCTCCGTAAACATCTGAGAATCAATCAGAGCAGAGAAGCAGAGGTGATAAGGTTATGATGGGGTGATCTGAAGAAGAGAAGGACAGATGCTGCTACCGGGCGAGACAGACGTCACTCCGTACACTACCCAGATACTATCCTCATATCATCCAGGTACAAAGGGAGAAAACTGGTGACATGTAGCGCTGTTGCTGAAATCAGCTCACATTTCCACAGGCCCAGATAAGGTTGTATGCAGAGTAGATGGTTACATAGACCAGTTGACACTAAAATATTCAGTACTGGGAATAAAAAGCCACTGTGAGCTTTAAAAGAAAAAATATTTTTGATAAGATAGACAATAACATCACTTTGCCTCAGTTAGTTAACTGATGGTTATCTGAAGAGTTTTAAAAGCAGGCAGGCAGGCAGGGAGACTCATCTCTGTCAGTGTAACATACTTATCCAGGGAGATATTTTATATTCCAGAAAAAGACAAACTAAGGACGTGTACATAACGTAAGTTTAGGTGGTTTTTATTCACTTTGAAAGGGGAGGAGGCAGGAAATTCTGAGCAAAGCAGAAAGCGGAGGACATAATGGTTGAAGAAGAGGAAGAGGACATTAGAGGGAGGAAGTGGTTTGTGTAAAACATAAGCTGATTTTGGTCTTCATTTTGGTCTTCATGAGTTGCGTGGACCGTAATGGGTGGTGAATCTCTGTATTTCTAAATCCCAGGATACACCCTGATTTAAAATATTTCTTCTGGATAACATAACATAATAAATACATTTTAATTTGAGATTTTTAAATTACTGGGGAAAAACAATCTACAATTGTGCATAAGTTAAAGGGTAACTTGTTCCATTTAAGAAAAAAAATACAATAATAATTATGTGTGGCATTTAGGACATTTCATTAAGATAATCTAGAAAAACTCTAATTTAAGTGGACATGGCCAAGAATAGCATTAAATGGTTGGCTGTTATCTTCTGGTCTTTAAATGGCACTAAATTAAAAACAAGTATGTTTTAACAGTGGAAAGCATCACATGACTGATTTCTTTGCGAATACTTCTGAAAGTCAGTTTGTGGGAGCACAGTTTGTGTCCTCATCATCAAATTCAAGTTAATACAGAAACACCACAACCGTCTCTGGGCTTGAGCTCCAAACTGACACGAAGTGAAAAACTGTCCTGTGTTGCCAAATCCTGTAGAGGAATGTTCTCTAAGTCCCCTTCCCAGTGAATTTATTACTAATATTTTCCACTCTCACACATTCAGTCTGCTTATACAATGCTCCCATTTATTTTGGCCAACTCCAACTTTCCATTTAATCTCTTAAACATTTAGGACAGAAATAAGACTCATATTGCATTTGTAAGATCTGTGACGAAGCACCTCAGCCAAAGTCACACTTCAAGCTCTGGTTTTGTAGGGGCTTTCTACAATTTATACTTATACTTATTTATGTTTGCATTAAGAGGGAATGGTAGCCTTATGGTTACCAGGGTGGTCTTGGGTCTAGACGCCGACGTGCTATCAGATAAGCCACTGTGGGCCTTGAGCAACGCCCTTAACCCCTCCCAACTGCTCCCCGGGCACCAACACATGATAGCTGCTCTCTTGTACATCTAGAGATGGGTTAAACGGAGAGTTTAATTTCCCCATCAGGATTAATAAAGTAAAAATTATGTGGGAAGAGAATAAATGTGACACTTGATCAGAGTCAATGAATATGTTGTTGAGACAGACAAAAAAAAAAAAAAAAGAAAAATGTGGAAACTGGTACCAGTATTACAGTATTTTATTTAGTGTCTGCATTATGTCTGCTGCATTTCTGCCACAGCAAAGGTTATGATGCATATTTTTCCTAGAAGTCTTCTGAATCTACAAGCGAGAGACACAGTTGCTTCTTAAAGCTTCCTTTTTTAGTAATGAGTTGACCTCACAAGGGAACGCTGCTAATGGTGCAGCATCGAGCAAAGGCAGTTTTATGGATTGGTTGTCATTGGTGGCACACACCATCCTATGGTCATTACAGTAATTATTTAGCAAAACCACAGGAGGAGAAAACACAGACACAGTTTGAGGTGATGTCTGTAGAATATCCATCGGATCACATTTGTTGTGATACAATGGCTCTCAAACAAAATGCTACTAACTGGATTCTAGCTAGGTGCTTCCTTTACCTGCAATCAAACATTATCCTAAAAGTAGTCTGCAATGTTAAAAATTAAACAAAGTGATAGAAACATTACTCAAACCGAAATGAATTCAGATGATGATTTTAACACATTTCATGTATTTATTAAGCCATTATTTTTATAGTTATTGTTGGTTTTGGTATTTTCAGTCCTCTACAAAGAGGGTAATACATGCACAAGAACATCCACATGTCAGAACTTGGGTTTATCTGCCAAACAGTGCACCTCACCAGGCAACAAATTTTTTCTGAGGTTCATAAGATCAGAAGAGCATCCATATTGTCGCCACGGTGTCAGCAGATTGTGGCTGAAACAGAAAGGTCAGGGTAATCTTTAAATTAGTAGCAACAATTGGTTTTTAGGTCTGATTAACAGTTTTACTTTCCAGTTATTGAATGGTTTGTTTGTGGTTTCACTTGAGTTAAAATCTGCTCATCCATTTCGAAGATGCTTCACCCAGTCAGCTGCTTATGTTGTTCATTAGAAGGCAGATAGTGGGGAAGGATAGTTAAAGAAAACCAGGGTGCAGTTCTCCCCTTTACTCATCTATATTAAAAATTTTGTTTGTTTTTTTTTTTTAATAATGCATAAACACTCCATTTTATCTCTTTAGATCTTTTATCCAGGTTTAAACACAATTTAACAGTGAAATGCAACTTAGCATATTTGTAGTAGACAATAGGTTCTTCCGTTAGTAAAACACCAGCATGCTTGATGGTGTGGACAAATGTGAAGCAAATTATTACTGATATACCAAACTATTGGACTTTTATAGCAACATCACGGGGTCTCCAGCAGCTAGCTTAATGTGGTTAGTAAAACTCTATTTCACCAATAATAAAGTATAAAATGAACATCTTCCTGCAGCATAGCGAAAGTACCTTGCCTAAGTAACACAGTCACAACATACTAATTCCTATTCCCACTTTCTGTCACCCTCATAGAAAACAAAACAGACATTAAGTGTGGCAGTTGCAAATATGTTTGAAAACAAGTATCATCTGAAAGCTTTTGCAAACTTGCCGAATGGTTGTTTGAAACAAATAATGTGGTGCATCATATTTGTATAAGTTGATCAACCTTTGAGATAAAAGTCAAACCTATCAGGTTACATAGAAAGTATACATATAAAATTTAAATATCAAAATTTACTCATCCTTATCCCTTATGGGTTGCTTCAATTTAGGCATGTTTATTTGTACAGCACATTTCATGTACAAGGCCATCCAAAGTACTTTCCATAAAACATTAAAAGAATTACAGGGGGGTGCAGGAAGCAATTTCAAAAAGTGAATTAAAACATTGCATTCATATTTTTTCACTTTTGTTTTTGCTCAGATCTTTCAATCAATGTCGGTCCCTATGAAGACTACCAAATATGTAATTATTTAATCATTAAAACACCAGTTTAACTGCACAATGTCACCGTAGATCAGTCTGCTAGGAAAAAAAGAAGCTCAAATTAATAACAACGTCATAAATTTATGTAGAATAGAGACCAAATGGGACGTCCCCTCAGCAGGCTAAGCCTATAGCACTATAACTAAAATAATGGCTAAGGGTCACCAAGTTACCCTTAACTATGAACTTTATCAAAAGGAAAGTTTGAAGCCCAACCTTAAAGGTAAAGAGGTGTCTGCTTCCTAAACTTCCTGTCATGAGGTGGTTGGCTGAGCTGGGAATCTTTCAAATTGATTGCTTTCAGCTGCAGGTGAAGAGTGGGCAGCACTTGGATCTTGGACCTTCCATCATACACCTGACAGAAGACTGAGCTTATCAAGCTGCAGGCTGCAGCAGTTCTTTGCCAGATTGTCTTCTCTCTTCCTGGGACTGCTCCCAGAAGTTTGCTGCCTGTCAGACTTTGTTGCCTTGGAGCGTCCTGCCTTGTTTGCCATTTCTGTCAAAAACCGCACCATGCAGTGAAGCCCTCCGCCCTCTGCTTCGCCGTGCCTGCCTGCTGGGTTAAATAAATTCTCATTTTGCGCATTAACAGGGGTTTGTGTCAGCTCCTAGGACCTGTCATCTTTTCTGCATTATGACAGTTCAACAAAGGTGGGCCTGATAACTGAAGGCTTTGCCTCCCATTCTACTTTTAGAAACTAGAAACCATTCAAACTTGCTTTGTTGTGAACATACAGAACTAATGAGACCTTGTGCTTATACCCAGAGGAGATCAGTCATTTAGAGCTTTATGAGTAAATTCTATTTTGGATTTAATGGGGAACCAATAAAAAGAATCTAAAATAGGAGAAATAGGTCTCTCCTAATTCTCATCAGAACCATTGCTGCAGCATATTGCTTTTCAGAGCATTTTTGAGACAGTCCAGAAACAAAGAACAAATGCTTGGACGAGTTTTCCAGCCTCAGTCTGGCCCGGCCAAGAATAACTGCAATATTGCCAGCTAAAAAAATCCCAGTCTATTTTAAAACGTTGAATTATTAAATAGCATTTTTATAATTGTGTTATTTCATTATTGCGTCAACAAGAATTTACTAACGATAAAAATTTTTATTTATTTAAAAAGTTGAATACAATCCTGCCTGCCAACATCTATTTTGCCCCCTAGATGCGCCCACATCCTCTGATGCTTGCATTGCGATTGAATGAATGCAAACTGGCATTTATCAATGGACAAATCAGATGTCTGCCTTTTAGGTTTAATACAACAGAGGGATAAGCAGAACTTTGATAAACAACGAAATGTTCTGGATCTGTGATGGAAACTCATCCTCCTTATTTGCTGAATCTTACTTTTCTTTTCTCTGTTATTGTTATGACATAAGTCTGTGTTTATTCTGAATGAGTCCTTTTCATTACCATGAGTAAAGTCAAGCTGTCTGCTATTAAAATATTACATCTGTAGGGATTATTTGAGTCTCGTGTTTGGATGGCTTACTGGCAGCTGAAGTTATTCAAAGCAAAGTACAATGAAAGAAAGTAGTTTTCACTGATACACACGAGGCTAAAAGGAAGCCAGGTCATTGTGTGATCTCCGTCTAATCCCACTTTAGTCTCCGAATCAATTTGAGATGTAAAAGCTGAGGCCAGTAATTAGTCTCAATGGTTGTTCAGTGTCTGATAACAATACCTTCATTTGTCCTCACTACTGTGATGGGATGTTTACGTGCCTGACATGACAGATGGGGTCAGAGTCTAATTTCAGTCCCCGTATTTGAACAATCCTCCTATCCCCCTGCTTTTCTCTTCCTGTACAGTGAGATCACACAGCAGGAGCTCAAAGGTAATGAGGGTGTGAGAGAGCAGGTCCTGTCCTTGTGACAGGTTGTCATCATCTATGGACCATTATCCTGACCACACAAACGGCTTTGCCACCACAACCACCTAACCACATCTACTGAAAGCTCATAAAATTACTGAAAAAAACAGTAATTACACGTGGTATTATTTAGTATTGATCAGTAGGGATTATTGACAATATGTGTTTATAATAAACCTTGACCTTTAACAACACATATATTTGACATGGATGGAGATGGAGGAGTTTGAACAGCTTTTTTTTTTTCATTCCTGGCAGCTAATGTGTCTTCATTTGAAGGGTGACATGAGGGTTTCTACCCAGGAAGCAGTTTTCTGCAACACAGTAAAGTGCTGTGACAAGTTTCGATGAATGTAATTAATTACGGTGACGATGGGAGGCAACCTGCAGCCATATCCCTCCTTCTTGCTCTCCTCTCCCACCAGTTCATCTCTATTAGTGAGCAAATGAGCTGTCGGGGTGCCTGTAAAAGTGCTCTAACAAAGGAAAAAAATGCAACGTTCTCCTGAGGGACACCTGTCACCATTGTGTGGCCGTTGAAGGGATCGATCCCAAAACTAGACACAGATTACCTCCATAAAACGGAAAAGTGAACCTTCATAAGCCACTTAAAAACACTGATTGAAATTTAATTCTGCCAACCTGTGTAGGAATGGCCTCGGTAATGGCAGTGGGCACTGCTCATAAAATACCCCTGATGTCTGGGTAATTCTGACCCAAAACAAAAAACAAAAAGCTTAGAGAACAGACGATGCTTCCTGCCCCAACTGCTCATTTGTCTTAATCTGGGTAAACTCAGTATCCTTCATATGCCTTTAATACTCTCACTTTTTATTTGCTTTGTCATCAATACAATGGCCCAAATGGGCTGGCAAGCAGCCAAGTAGAGCTGACATCGACAACCCTCAAACAAAAAAAAAAAGGAAAGAAAAAGTTCAATGTTTTTGGGAAAGTAAAGAAAGTCCAAACTGCTGTGGCTGTTGAGACGTCAGAAGCAGAAGAATCCTACCAGCGCTGACCTTTGACTGTCTGAACAATCAATCAGCCTGACCCTGTGGCTGCTCCAGCTGCAAGCGACCCAGACTGTACCCTTGATATCTGCCTAACAGTAGGCATTACATTAATCTCTTTGCTGACAGTTGTTATGGGAGCATCAGACACCACGTGGGACTCGCTGGTTCACCCTCTAACTCCTTACCTAAAATAATACCTCTGTTGATCATCTTTACAAGCAAATAACCCCCCACCACCCTTCCTTGCCAAAAAAGCCTTTTCTTTCCAGTTGGGTTTAAAACTGTCTCGTACCAAAAGGACACAGACATCATTTGCTGGAAATCACTGACAAATGAACTTTCAAAATATTCTGTGTTTTTCTTCAAGACATTAACATTTTATGGAAAAGGTTAATCTTTCAAAATCGACATATTTAATATTCACTGCTCGAGGGTCAAAAAGTTACATCAAATCAACCTTAATCTAGATGCTGAGGAGACAATCAGGTTTATTCTTCTGTTGTATGATGTCTTCAGCTGTTACATCACTTCATATTTCCAAACTTGACTCTTCTCATCTTCATTTTTAATCACGCCCTAAACCTTAGCATAATGAAGAAAATTATGCCCATTGAAAGCTCAATTTAAATAACAGTGTTCCACAGTTTTTTGTTTTTAGTTTATTCTGTTCAGCAGTTGATTTGCTGCGTGGTGGTGTGGTGGTTTGCACCGCGGCCTCACAGCAAGAAGGTCGCTGGTTTAAGCCTCGGCTGGGGGGGTCGGACAGTGGCCTTTCTTTGTGGAGTTTGCATGTTCTCCCTGTGTATGCGTGGGTTCTCTCTGGGCACTCTGGCTTGCTCCATCCATCCCAAGACAAGCCTGTTAGGTTAATTGGTCACTCTAAATTCTCCCTAGGAGTGAGCGTGAGTGGTTGTTTGTCTCYGGTGTTGGCCCTGTGATGGACTGGCCACCTGTCCAGGGTGTATGCTGCCTCTCACCTGTTAATTGCTGGGATAGGCTCCAGCTTCCCTGCGACCCTGAATTGGACTAAGCGGTATAGAGAACGACTAGATGGATTTGCAGTGGAAGTTATCATTAAATATTTAGCAGCTGAGGAGACAAACATTTCTCCGGCTGATGCTGGTGGAACCCAAAATGAAACCAGAAAGAGAATGAGGTTCATTTGTTGGTCAGAAACATTCAAATGTTTATGCTGCATTCCCAGCAGCATAAAAAATGAGACCAAAAAATAACCGCTGCTGCTTCAAATTTCTGTAGTCACACTCACTGCGGGATTAAATTTTTAACAAACTGAACAACTCTCCAACTTTTTAAATTACTGCATACCTCAGTTTAACTTAAATCTGGTCTCAGCTCTACACAGTGAAAGTGTAGCACTGTGAGCTAAATTTTGTCTTTAGATTCAAGTTATCTTTAAATTTACAGTCACTATCAGATGGCCAGATTACAATGTTTGCCTGAATCTTTTAGGATAATAGTCCTTACACAGAGAGCATGTAAAACTACACTCAATGGCCCCTATTGGGTCCACCTTGGTAGTACCAGAATAACCTCACTGCCTTAACTCTTATGGCTTTAATGGATTCATCAAGGTGCTGGGAACATTCCTCAGAGGTTTCTCCATATTGACATGACAACATCACACAGTAGCTGCAGATTTGTTGGATGCATCCATGATGAAAATCTCCCGTTCCACCACACCCCAAACCTATCAGATTGAGATCTGGTGGCTGTGCAGGAGTACAGTGAACTCATTGTCATGTTCTAGTAAGCAGTTTGTATTAGGAAAGGACATTTATGGTGCTTGGTGAAGTCGACTATAGTCATGCCTTTCAAAATTGATTAATCGATTAGTTGTAACGTCATCAATAATGACATTTTAAAAAACACAATCTCCAAAAGGAAATTGTAAAACATCTGTGAGATGTTATTTGTATGATGTGTGTTTTCCATACACAACTGTTTTTTGTTTTTTCTGTTTGTGTTTTTACTTTGTAATATTTTTAACATTGTGCGGGTTCTAGTATTCTTTTTTGTTCAGAAGTTAGATGAGAAAGTGGGTCAGGAAGACATCGGGATTGAACCTGATCTGGCTGCGTTCATATGGCGGCTACGTGAGCTTAACACCGTACCTGCAGGAGCATTCAGCTCCAACACAAACCAGTTGTTTTCTTCGTCTTTCCGTCTGGTCTGTTTGCTGCTGAAGCAACATTTCTGTGAGGGTTCAGTAACTGTGCTGCTCTGGTTTGTTTCCTCCTCTATTGGTGGTAACTCCAACAGAAACAGCTGTTAAATTTTTTAGCCTCTGCCTCCAAATTACGGTCGGGAGGTGGAGACGAGGTGATTTCTCCTGAGTGAAGCTGCAGCTAGCTTCAGGGTTAGCTCCTTTCACTTTACCTAGCAGTGGTGAAGCAGAGACGGGACTGCTGGAACTAGCAGAGCTGTGTGGTGTTTATTGGTAGCAAAACATTGCCGCCTCCCTACCACTCTCACTTGCATTGTGCAACAAACTAGCTGAGGACATGCTGTAGGTCTCTCTCTCCCTCTCTCTTTAGGTTGACCTTAAAGGGGACACACTGTTCTTTTTAACACAGCGCTGTAATCACCACACTGTTTCTGCACAATGACACATAACTTTCATCCAAACACTAGTCAACTTTTAAAAACAGCCATCAACTTTGTGCACTGTTTCGACTAATCAACTAATTGATTTGTTGTGCAGATCCTTAGTTTGCATTGAACTGATCTTTGTGACATGGTGCTTTATCCTGCTGGAAGTAGCATCAGAAGATGCTACACTGTGGTCATAAAGAGATGGACATGGTCAGCAACAATACTCAGGTAGGCTGTGGTGTTTAAAGGTACAATGTGTAAGAATTACTGACATCGGGTAACTACTTCAACAAAATGTCTCATTCTAAGAGAATTAAAGCACTTTTTCTGGTAAAGGGATTAGATACCAATAGGAACACAGTTTTTAAATTATATATTATTTTTTTCTGTCACTGACCTCTGATTTTGTTTCATGCTGCACAATTAAAATATGTTGAATGTTAGAGCTGGGTTTAAATTTATCAATTTGAATCTGTTCAAGTTTATATATATACACACATATATATATATATGTGTGTGTGTGTGTGTGTGTGTGTGTGTATGTATGTATGTAAACATCCTCTTTTCTGGTGATGTGACCCTACTCTCACATGACAAAATCTTAGCATATATACACATACACAACTGGTTTCCTGTGTTGCCTTCATCCAATATTAGGTTCTCTTGCAGAGATAATTCATATTTTTTCTTTCTTCAGTGTGGATTATATTCACCTGTAAAGTATTTAGCGACATATTACTGCTTACATTAGCAGCTAACGTTAAGACTGCCAGCTCACTTTTAACAACACGAAGTGATGTCACTAACCACATACGCACTCTGAGATAAATTCCAAATGGGCGCCACATCAAGTCAAAACAGAAGTAATTTAAAGTCAGATTTCCTTTAGAACAGGTTTAGACTTCATTCTTTTACAAAATAAATAAATAACATAAAGAGTCTGATGCTGTTTATCTGATTTTCATGATGACATGTCATAGCAGGTTTCATCAGGACAATTAAAAAGTTCAAGTTTTTCTGTTCTGTGTTACAAAGGACCTCAAGGAGACAAAGTCGAGTTAACAGGTGTATTACTGACAGGCTACTTCTTGGGTAGCAGCTTACGAAGTACAGGTTTCATCAGAGTCCAGAAGACAAGCCAGGTGAGTTGGGACCAGGAAGGGGAACAGTCCAGTAAGCATGAACATGGTCCGAGGGGGAATGGCAGAAGAGTTGGAGCTTATAAAGCCCAGTGCTGGATTGCTTACAGGTGTGTGTGATTAGTATTCCGGAGAGGGATGATTGGCAGAAGTGGGTGTGTCTGTTGCAGAGCCTGGTGCAGCTGTGACACTCTGAGTGTTTGTTTTTCTTAGTTTTTTCCATCACAACATTTCTGGCTGTGAATCAGGGTAAATATTGTATTGTTATGGTATTTCAGGAATTCATGTAGATGTATCAGATCAGATTATTATAGTAATCTGATTACTCCCTGATAACTGATTTTAATGGTCACGTAAAACGGGTAGCATTTTATAAAAATGGTTATCAGAGGACATCTTTAATATTTAAGAAAAATAAGTGCTGTTAATCAAATCAGATATAATTGAAATCGAATAAAAATAGGCTGTTGTGAATCGAATCGATTAAGCCTGGTCCAAATTGTGCCAAGAAAATAGCAAATGTGCCTAAAATCAAATCTACTTGCTCTGATGATCTGTCAGTTACCCTCAAGTCTCAGATAAACCATTTGACACAGTCAGTAATGAGGGCGATTGCTGTGAGTGGCCATCCTTCACATGGTGTTCTCAGAACTAGTCTAAATTGGCCATAATTTTGAAGGCTTTGAGTGTGTTGGCTTCATGTTGCCACAGCTACTACAAGAAGTCTTTTGTTGCTTTGGCTATGAAATTATTATCGCTAATATGAATTACGTGACTCTATGAATGATGAAAATGTGTTTAACTTGTTATGCAGCTCTCCCATCAGATTAAGAGGCAGTAGCAGATAACTACTTCTCTGACCGGGTGTATGGCTGAGTGTTAGATCCAGATTTCCTAAAGTTGTATGTAGGTCCATGTTTACTTGTATCACTCATATTCTGGTGCCGTAAATCTGCTTGCACAGTCCAGTTATTGGGAAATGACTCACTTTTGGTGACAAAAAGCAAGTGTTCATAATATTATTTTTTTTACATTTTGGAGTAGCAATTTAAAGGTTAGGGTTACGCAAGCAATAGTTAAGATGTTAATTTCAAGGAAATTAATCTTTCATAATGTAATGTCCCCTGAAGTGATTGAAACTTGACTCAGTGTGAGAGAGTGCAGGATAGCAACACACGTGGATGTGGGATCTCTGTAGCAGGGGCTCCTCCTGCAGATGAATACAGATCCAAGCACAACCTTATAAGAAGCTGCAATACCTTTTAAAAATATTCAGCAGTATTTGTTTAAGGTGACCGCTAAATGCCATCCATGTCATCTGGTTGCAGAATTGATGTAGCATCCGGTCATTTCACTCACCTGATTCTGCAGCTGTGTTTCATAGTTCAGCTGTCCGAGAAGAATTTTCTTGATATTTATTCGAGGTTCACAGATAACTTTAAAAGCATCAAAAAGAAGTCTTTGTTGGAATCAGGAGAACGGTACAAAAACATTCCACAGC
>CM047990.1:7078014-7090077 GCA_026261665.1 Melanotaenia duboulayi | reverse complement strand
TAATAATAATAATAATAAATGTAGTTCATAGGAATAATTGTCTCATTTAGCATTACATTGTAAAATCCATCTGTGTTTTTTTTTCTTTATCTGTTGTCTTATTTACTATTGGAATTATACATCCTTATAATGTTTATTTATTTAGCTCAAGCAAACATCATGGTGGACAAGGATGGCAAGAAGAAACACTCCAGGCCGACTTTTTCAGGACAGCAGATTTTTGCACTGGAAAAAACTTTCGAGCAGACAAAATACCTGGCCGGTCCAGAAAGAGCCCGTCTGGCCTACTCTTTGGGGATGACGGAGAGTCAAGTCAAGGTAAACAAACAATTAAAAACAAACAAACTCAGACGTTTGATACATTTGTGAAATATTATGTGGTTAAAACGTGCTTTGATTTCTGTAAATGTAAAAGTTCAACAGGCCAACAAATGTAGTTAAAACCCTAATTAATTAACTATGTAATGAATTGCTGGCAGCTAATTCCTCTTGTTATTATGAGCCAATCCACCTGTTCGGTCCTGGACCTGTTGAGCATCATGTGCGCTTCTCTTTCCTCAACAGGTTTGGTTCCAGAACAGGAGGACCAAATGGCGGAAGAGACACGCAGCAGAAATGGCCTCCGCCAAGAAGAAGCACGACTCGGAGACGGAGAAAATGAAGGAGAGCTCGGATAACGAGGACGACGACGAGTACAACAAACCGCTGGACCCAAATTCAGATGACGAGAAAATCACGAGACTGTTGAAAAAGCACAAAGCCACCAACCTGGCGCTGATCAGCCCGTGCAGTAACAGCTCGGACACCTTGTGATGCCCATAGCTGGGGTGGGGGCCCAAAGCAAAGAAGAGGGGGACCAAAAGAAAAAATAAAGAAAAGAAAAGAAGGGTCCAGCCAAGAGACCTGTCGCACTCTTTTCCGACCCAGTTTTCACCTGATTTTTTTTACGAACATGCGTCTGAGAGAGGGAGGGGGAATCGCGTAATGCGTAAAAAGAGTGTGCGCAAAGACGCACAGAAGACTAGTTCACCAAACCGAGGCCAGAGACCCACCTGCGGACACGGAGCTATAAATAAGTTCAGAACCGGACTCCAAGAAAACTGATTGTGACAAGTGTTGGTCAGGTGAAAGGACAAATATACTGAGGAAGGAAGTTGCTTTTGGAGGCTCACGTGGAGTTTTAACAGCAGATGTAAATGTAAAAATTCTCTTTACACACAGTCCGGATCAGTGTGTGTGACTCTTTACATTTAAGCCACAAGGACACCCCCCTCCCCCATTTTACATTTCAAGTTTAAAAGCTTTAGAAGAATTCTTAATTAATGTTATTTTGTCTGAAGAAAACGATCATTTTCTATATTTAAATTTTTATCTCAATAAAAATTATTCTTAAAAAATAAATAGCAACTTATTAAAAAATACAGCTTCATCACAAATTTAGCTTTAACACATCCTTTTTTTTTTTATTTATTTTTCACTGATTTAACACATCCTTTTTTTTTTCTTCTTTTTGACTGAAACGTTTAACACACAGCTCCCTCGCCCTTCAGTCCACACTGATCCGGATCCCAGACGCATGTTTTCCTAAAAGAACTGCAGGTGTAAACGGGGCCTGTGATGCTTCTAAAGCTCAGTTTAACCAGGGTATCCACTGTCCTAAAGAGGCAAGAGAATCACATGTTTGAGACGAGTGAGTGATTTGCGCTGTAGCCGTGAGGATGTATATATATTTTTTACTGAATAAGTTATGTTCTAAGCAGCGGGAACGCGGTAGCCCTCTTCCTCTTCCTCCTCCTCCTTCCCTCAAATTTATCTGCTGCTTCGTTTTTATTCTCGCAGAAAATTTCCTCCACCTTTTATTTTATAAGTCTCGCGTGCGCACAGATAGATGCAAAATGCTGTAAATAATTATTGTAAAAGAGAGAGAAAAAAGCAGCTTGTTTTAACATCAGTACTCAGTACACTTTTCATTTGGAAGAGTTTTACCTCATCACGCAGCGGGATGGAAAAACTGGAGCATTCTTTATGTTGATCTTTAAAAAAGTATTATTGCTTCCGGTAATTATAGGAAGAAAAAAAACTTTGTATTATGAATAAATTATTTAACAAGCATTTCTGTCTTATTATCGGTTTGTTTTTATGTGTGAGCTCATTATAAATGAAAAATAAATTAATAAATGTCTAATTGAATTTAATTATTGGTTTTTTAGAAAAATGTTAAGATTTTAATTATTTATAAATAATTTCAAGTATAAATTAAGATTTAATTTTATTAAAAGAACATTTCAAATATATTTACTATTATAATTAATATTGTGGACATAATTACTATTGTTTGTCTTTAATGTTTATATATATTTTTCACCCCATTCATGAATTTTAAAGTTTCCATGGAGGCTGTCCAGCATAAACAATCTTCATTATTACATTATATTAGCGTGTTTAAAATCTTGAATTATTTTCAACATTTAATAATGTTAATGTGAAGCTGCGGTACAGAAGTGCGCCCCCACCGTCTCATCTGATTACTACATCCTGACGTGGTCTGGATGGAGGTCGGAAACAGTGGCTGCTTTCAGCCAATCAGAAAAGAGTAATTATGACGTTATTTTGTTTAAGTTCAGTTTAAGTTACTTGGTTTATTCTGCAGAGATAACATTAGACTGGCAATCCTGATTATGTTTCAGAATGATGACGATACAATTTCTACGATTTTTCTTTCAATTCTTAAAGAATTATTTTCCAGCTTAAAAGAATTGCTAAATTTTAATGTTTTCTTTTTTTTTACTTTCTTCTTTTACATTTTTTTCTACAAGTACTTTTTTTTTTTTTTACAATTGCTTAAAAAGCTTTTAACCATTTTTTTCTTTTTGTAATCCTTTACGAAAGCTTATTTGCATATTTATACTAAAAAGGTCCTAAAATCCCCTTTTTGTATTTTTTGTATATGGAAATTAGTGTATACAGAAGATCCTTTGGAAACACATTCTGACGTAGATAAAACATGAATGGTACAGTTAAAGTTGATTTTCTTCTCTAAAACCCCACAGGAGTAATTTTTCCTGGATACTGGAGGCCCATCTCCATCCAATCATCCAGAACAAGAGGAAATCATGACTCTGATCCCTGCTGGTGTAATACTATGTAGATTTTGCAGAACCGATGAGAATTTATGACTTACAATGTGAAAAATGAGAGAAAAAAACAGGACACAGCAGCAGCTGAACTCTAATGGTTTTTATTGCTTGAGAACTGCATCACCTACAGTTGAGGCCAGGCCATCCAAAGGGGCTAGAATAAAATCTCTATCTGCTTTTATTAGATGGAGTGAAGAAAAAACTGCGGCTTATACTCCTACAGCAAACTCACAATGACCAGCAGGAACAAAAAAGAAAAACATAATAAAAAAGAAAAAATACAAGCAAGGCCTTTTTCCTTTTTTCTAAACTCTGCCTACAAACAAAATCATGCATGTGGACATGAACTGCAGGCAAAACACAACTTGTGGGTGATTCAGATAAAAACAAAAAAGTCACAGAGGATGAGTCTGACACCTGTAGTGTGGTAGAGGAAATAAAAAAAGAAAAGAAAGGAAGAAAGAAATGCTGTCATCGCCTGTAATGCTCCAGACGTCTGCAGGCTGCTGAAGGCTACATACACAAGATAAAAAGCAAGTTTCCCTGCTTTTCTTTAGAGTTTCTCTCGTTTTTCTTACATTTCATAATCAACACCTTTTTATGGACAGAATGAAGAATTTTACAACTCTTACACACTTCATATCTGTGTAGGATACTTGGCACCATAATGCAGTAACAAAAACAGACAAAAACAAAACAAAAAAAAAAAAACTGTTTACATTTTTAAGGACACCCAAGCCTATCTAAAATATCACATTCAGAACCATAATATTATAGAAATAAGTTAGAGTAAGAATAATAAGGACATAACATGAGTGCTAAATAGGAAACATTATCATATATATATATATATGTATATATATACATATATATTTGCATGGTCTATGGCACTGCTTAAAACATTCTTGGATAGGCAATAAATCACCAAATAGTTTTTCTGCTGCTTCTCTTCTTGAACAGACTTATCCGAAGGTCTCTGTGGCTACAGGAACACCTTCGCAGTTGCTTTTGTTTTTCTGCACACACGTCAGCATCAACATTTTGGTAAGAATGATAAATTATCTCTTTTAAAAAGTACAGCATATAAAACAAAAACTCCACTTATGTGTCAGGCATAGCTGTGTGTTCTGAACACAACTCAAAAACAAAACCAAAAACAGCATCTCCTATCTATAGATATAGATATTTATATCTATAGATATATTTATATAGATAGATAGATATACATATTTGAAGTAAACTCAGATTTCTACCTATTCCAACAAGGACCACAAAGTTTAGTCAGAGAAGAGAAGGGCACTAAAACCATTAAAGGCTCTATGTTATACTGTCAAATGTACAAATAAACCTAACGATATAGATATACAACTTTTTTTGCATTGCACTTTTCTTTTTTTAAAACACCTTACATATTGTATGGAAAGTAGCGTCTATACATAGAGGCATACCTAAAAATGGCCGGTACGGTGTCTAAAAGTACGTAGTATGACTGATATCAATTAGAGTTTTGGCAATGAGGCTGTGGCATGGAAACAAGTCGTCTGTCCGTCTTTTTTTTTCTTCTTCTTTTTGGGGTTGCATGGCAACAGTGAGGTCAGCGATGTGCGTCTGGAGCCGGGGCCCTCGGGTGCTCGTCCACATCTCGACAAGTGTTTTATGGAGAGGAAAACGGTTGCGTTTTCGCATGGATGAGGCGTGTCCAGGCGACTGGTCAGCGCTGCTGAAAAAAAAAGTTTGTCTACGTTCTTCAGTGTGTGCTTGTGCAATAAGTGTGTGTTTGTGCGTGTGTGTGGTTGTTTTTTTTCTCCTGTCTTCTCACAGAGGTGCTTCACTGAATATGTTCTCCCCCCTTTGGCAATACTTTCCTGTGGAGAAAAAAAAGGGAAAAAAAGGAATAGTTTATTTCTTCATATCAAAAATGAATGTAAATCAAACACAAATCATCTCCAGGATGTTTTCGTTTCAGTTCAAATACAAAACAAAGCACTAGCTTGTGTGTTTATGTCTTAAAATGACTTGCATTTTAAGCAATCTGCAGTTTTACACATTTCTCCTCTCAAGTTTTATCCTTAAATAAAACTCATCAGGCAGGTTTGTGGGGGTGTTTGCCCCCCTCCCCCGAGAGAAGCATTTTTTTGCAAAGGTAATGAAGAATCAAGCAAATCAAATCAAACAGTGGCAAACAATGGGAAGAATTATAAGAAAGAAAAAAGAATATTTACCACGAAATCACTGCACCACACAACACTTGTGCTTATTTGCATTAGGTTTACCTGCCCCCGCTGTTATTCGGAAGGACAGGAAGACAGGCTGGTGGGGGGACAGAGACAAACCACAGTCAGAAAATAAGACAAAATTCAAGTTGAAGACTTCTTTTTAGTGCTCTCGTGAAAGAGGACACACACCTCCCCTTCTTCCCCTGGTGAGCAGCAATGGCATGCAGGTTAAACTCACATACCAGCGCCCTGCATTTTTGGGCCTGTGTGCTAACTACATCGGACATTTTCTAAACAGTGGCGGCCGGGATTTTAGCACTGGTGTGTGGTTATCTGTCAGTTACTGGGGTCAGCTTGCACACACACACACCTCTCTGTCCTGTGCATGAGGACAGACTGGACTCAAGGCGCCTCTAACCGACTGCATCACAAAAAATATCTGTAAAGTTCATTAAATCTAAACCGTTAACACGACGACATTGGTGAGGTTTTAACAGTTAAAGCAAGTTTACATCCAGGAAAACTAATAAGAATATTCAGTTACATCACATCACATCACAACACGTGTACATGTGGGCCGAGCCCCTGTTGTTACCTTGTGGTCCCCCATGCAGACACTGGGCCCAATGTTATCATACACTATAGACTTGTCTTCATTTTCAGGCTGCAGAGACACAAAATCAGACGTTCTGTGATGCAGATGTGAAGGACACATTGTGTTATTAGTCACATTAAAATGACAGATCAGCACACACACACACACAGTGGTTTCCAGTTTACGTAATGAGTGTGAAAACTGAACATTTCTTATTTATCTAGTTGTGTCAGTTTGTTCCATTTTTTTATCTCCTTCATTGATTTCACAGATTTGTAGTTTGTCCCAGTTTTCTGATAAGTTGTCCAAAATGCAGAGTACTGGGCAGAAGTCTCGTATCTAAACAGTCCTCTTCATCACCCCGATCACATTCAGACGTCATCAGACCAAGACCACAGCTAACACATACGTTGTATGTTGTGGTTTACTCGCTGCTGAAAATATCAGAGCATCAACTTTATACATTTTCTGTAAATTTCACCTGAAAGTTGAAAATCTCTAACTTTTAGTTATGTATAGAGTCAGAAAAACAGAAAGCTGGTGAACTGTTGAAAAGTGCGTAGGATGTAAAGTATGTACGATAACGAGCTTAAAAATCATCTTGACTGTATTCATTCTTCAACACAGTCTGAACCTCTTAGACTTTAGGAACAGGTCTCCAGACTTTTTGAAGGACTTTCTTCTTTGGATGTTCTTTGTTCTGTTTTCGGTCCAGATGATCCCACTCTGCTTCAGTAATGTTCAGGTCCAGGTTCTGGGGAGGATTCATCCTCCATCAGACCTGTAGTTACTGATTTTCAGTCCACTTTGATCCATCCTTCATGCAGACCAGTTCTAATGAGGCTTCAGTGAACAGCAGATGGACCAGGTGCATGTCTCAGGTCCTGTCAGGACTTTACTGGATTTTTTTTAACCTGTTTTTAAGGGCAGCACTTCCACATCCTGTTCAACTGCTACAGATACTTTTTATTTTTAAACTATCAAACTTTGTTAACTTCTCTCTTTTTGTTGCTACTAGTAAGAAACGGTGTGAAGATCTTGTTGGCTGATGTGTCGACATGACAGATCTTTTTATACTTGAACGGTTAGTAAGTCAGTGTAAACGCTTAACTAGCAGAACCGATTCCTCTGAAAATGCTCAGATACGCGAATTAGACTGAAAATGATTGAAAGAGAAGAAAGGTAGAATGATCAAGAATAGAAGCTAAATGTAAAAATGTTACACTGAGGGGTTGCTGAAGATTTCTAAATGATGTCATTAAAAACAAAGAAAGGTAACAATCATCAGGTTTGTTCTCACAGATTCTCCCTCAGCTCAGTTTTTATCTTTGAAGTTGTGCACGGGGCATTGAAGGCAGATAAAACCGTATATAATTTACAAACACACACACACACACACACACATACTGCAAGTGTAATCTGAGAGATTCGTGTTTTTGTCTTTCTGCACACAAAGAATCCAACACACACACACAAATCTGCAGACTGGAGTATAAATCACACTCGTCTGGTTGAACTAAAGACTTTTTAAATATCCACCCACCACCACACACACACACTCACACACAGATCTGTACCCACACTTCAGAAGGAGACAGAGAGCTTTAGAATGAACCATAGAGCAAAATCCAAATTAACTTCAGCCCAATCCTGCAGCCGAGTGGGGTCAGCACGCCGAGCCTCCACCTCACTACCTTTCCCAGCGGGCCACGCACTGCCACCTCTCTACTTGCGACGCCTCCCCCTCCCACTCCCTCCTGGTTGCTGAGATACATTCATCAAACACACACTTGATAATTTACAAAGGCAGCATAAAATTGTGGATGTTCGGGCTGCGTAATCTTTAGACAGATAAACAAATTACCCGGGGCCCTCTGGCAGGGAGGGAGCGCTCGCTCGGCTAAACATTCATTACCGGCGCTCCCGGAGCTGGTGCCGCGCCGCACAGCCAGCGGGCAACCTTTGGCGTGTTAGGGCTCGGCAAGCAGAAAATAACATGATGGCGAGTTAACCGACCGTGCCATGATAGATGACGCTGCACGCCGGGCTGTTTACAGGCCCATGTCTCAACAATCTGTAACGCTCTGGGCCTCAGAGTGTGTGCTCAGTGAATCATCAGCCAATCTGCAGAGGCACTAACTGTCCCACTCTCTCCCTGCATTACCAGCAATTAGCCGGTACTTGAGGCAGGGGGAGCAAACAACAAAGCAGCTGTGTGTCTACATAATTTTGACACATTAAGTGGGTGAAAACACACAGCAGGTAGCTTTTTAAAAAAAAATACTTCAAAGTCTTTATTTTTTTTTGTTAACTTATTGTATTAAAATGCTAAAGCTTGATGCAGTCCTCGGTCCGAAAAGAAGAAAGATCAGGAAGGAATCTGTCATTTGTGGAGGACAAAAGAAAGCCAAACTTCCTGAGAGGCCTCCTGCTGTGGACCGGTACTGGACATTAACAGATGAAAGCCTGGCTGTTCCAGGAACACGTCCTCTAAAGACACAGTTCAGTGTAAATGTAGAAAAATGAGCTCTTTTCTTTTGCTGGTCGGGCCAACAGCAGCCCTCCAGTTCAGACTGTGTTTGTCTTGTGGAAAACAGGAGTTAACCAAATCTGGGAAAACGCTGCTTGGCTGCAGGTTGGATTTTCCAAGTAATCTAGCAAACAAAATACCGAGTCAAGAGTGAACAGACTGCAGCGTCGACTGTAGGAGGAAATGTGGAGGTGGGGGGAGGAGAGAGGTGGCAGATTGGGCTGGAGTTTGTAATTCTGGGGTGGATCTGAAGCCAGGCAGGGTTCTACTCTCTGAGGGAGGCGACAGATCGGTGGTTTTATGAAGAAAATGGGGCCCGGTGGAACTCTACATATATACTATCTGGTTAGAGCTCCAAATGAATATTCACAGAAACCTCATCCTTCCATCTGTGAGACCACACGGAGCAGACGGGTGATGGAGATCAGGGATGGCGGTTTAAAACAAAATAGTGAGAAAATGGTGAGACATCATTGATGATGGCATTAAACATGAAAAGAGTAAGATTTTTATATATATATATATCAAAGACTAAACAAGAGGAGGTGGTGAGGCTCACCTTTATGACCAGGTCTCTGGCAGAGGAAGACATAAGGATTCGGTCACACCAGGCGGGACATCTGGTGTTCATGTACTGCTTCCCCTGATTGCTGTCTTCACTGTACGGATAGCTGAAGAAACACAAGAACAAACGAAGAAAATATTTCAGTCTAAACAAAGTAAGACAGAACTTTTGTTCTTGGTAAAGAGCTAAACAGGAAAGGTAAACCAGTAAATATGACAACACTTCCGGTCCAGAGCCTCCTGTGAAGGGCGCAGTATGAGATACATGCAGTACAGAAGATCATTGCACATACTAGGAAGCGCCAATCCTTACATGAAGCACAGTAAAATCATGAGAAACTCAGCTGACAGACTACAAAGCATTGGCTTCCAAACAGAACACATTTCAAACCCTGAGCAATTATATGGGAATCTAACAAAAACATGACATCACTGTCCACTTAAGAGCTTCTGCTAACGTCTCCACTTCAAGCAAACCACAGAGACGAGGTGTCACGTGAAAACAGACTCTCTGATCACAGAGATCTCCGTTTCATCCCTGTGGGACACAAAGCCGCCAAAGAGAAGCATAAAAANCTCCGTTTCATCCCTGTGGGACACAAAGCAGCCAAAGAGAAGCATAAAAAAAAATAAAAAATCACAATCAGAAATCATGTCTTGCTTATGCTGTTTTGTGGTGAAAAGTTTTATTCCAGCTCCAATAAAACTTTACTAATGTTTCTCCCATGACTGCCTTTGTTTGAAATGAATCACGAAGGAGGTTTTTATAGTGAAGTAGTCGCTCTTCCTATCACAGACTATCTTGGGCTTCCCTTCTTTCTGGATCCTCGTGGTGTTTCTAAGGTGAACTTGGGGGCTTTTCGCTGGACTCTCCTGACTCGTTCATAAAGGTGATGATTATCTTTTTAAACTTTTCTAAAACTGCTCAGGTTCAGTGTTTTTAAGCTCCATTTTACACAATTCCTCATCGGACATGACTTTACTCATTCCAAGATGAATTGGGCCGCTACCTGGTTCTCAATTAAACTAATGTGCTCACGTGTTTCAACTTCCTTTTGAAACCATGATCGTAAAAATATAGTTAATTTTTGGGGGGTGTTATTTTAAATATGAGACAGAAAAAATGGTCCCCTTCAAGAAAAGGTTAAATAAGAGAAGTAATCGGAGAAAGACGTCAAAATATTTTCTCATGGAAACAGGAGGTCCATTAATATGACCAATCATCTGCGTAATCTCTTAAACCAACATCCATGGATGGCTCTATCAGAGCAGCCTTTCTCTGCCAACTGTACAGGTTGTGTGTGTGTGTTTGAGAAAGAGAGGGGGAGAATAAAATAAGAAAAGAAAGAATGAACAAGTGCGATTCAGGCGGAGCAGGCCAGAGGGAGATTCAGGTGCCCATATGTATAGCTACATCCCCACACGCTCATCAAAAACAGATTAGGCGCTGCCGCAAATGGCTGTGAGAGATTGTGTCTGGGAGCAGCAGGAAACAATCACATGATTTAAGCGGCGGGAGTCGGGCGGGGAGCCATCGAGCTGATACAGATTTACATTGTTGAGAATTCAATTTGCCCCTTCGGCTCATCAAACTGCTTCAGATTTACACGCCACCAATCCAATTTGTTTGTCTGCGCTCATCAGGATGTAACACCAGGCTTACATACTGTAATACCAATCCAATTTGCTCCTTCAGTGCCACGCATGCTAACTGTAGCATGACACAAAGTGCCTCTTCTTCCAGGATGCTGGTACCCTAATGGTAAAATAAACACACACACTCAGCTTCGGATTCATCACACTTGCCGAGACCGGATAGCTTAATTGGACTTTGTGCTAAAGCAGATTATCCATTCAAATTGTAGTTTTTATTCAGTTCTTTCAATATTTGTGCATTCAGATCACCGCTGCTAAAGCTAATGTCATGACACACGTTCTGGTCGTAGTCTGAGTTCTCTGCAGTTTCTACAGCAAACAGCATCTAATCCAGGCAGAAAGCTTTATTCTGCGTTTGAGTGTGAAAAACACAGACATGCTGTCTGATCTGAAGTTTTTATCTGAGTATCAGGTTTACACATAAACGTGTATTTTAATAAGACATGAAAGCATGTGATGGTAAATCTGTTCGTCGGTGAGACATTTAATAAAAATAAATCTGACAGGAAAAATATCTGTATAATTTGTGTTCCTGGAGCCATGAATATCAATACAAATCAAGTTTAATGACAATATAATAATTCGATGAAACGGAAAATGTTTCAATCTTTATGTTTGCAGATATCACAGATTCTCTCATATCACTTTGATTAGATTCAGAAGCCGGCGATCAAGACAAGATATTAAATGCTGATACAACACAATCACTTCCATTCATATGTAAAATTTTCCTTCCTGATCTCAGACATTTAGATTAAAAACAATTTGTTCCTTTAGGAAAAACAGACACACACACATTCTGTATGCTGAGCTTTGAAAAGTCCACATGTAAAAGAAAACTGAAAGAATAAATATCTATTTGAATATTTTAAAGCAGGATATAATGTAAACCTAACTCTCAAACAAATTACTTTTACAAGCTGGTTATAATATCCAAATTAGTACAGTTTGACCTTATAAATCTACACTCCACACCTTTCGATATCATCTTTTTATATATATTAAATTAAGCAACATAAACACATCCACGTGTTCTTACTTGAGCGCATCTTGCAAATGATCATTGTATCTCTGATCGATGTTTTTGAGTCGATGCATCGGTGTAGATCAATCGATATTTGGCACAACTAACAAAAACAGCTTTGTGTTTATGACATTCAAAATTTTGAGAGAATTTTTTAACATTTTGGTCAGAGGCTTCATTTAGAAGTTTTTGTACTAAACTGAGAGTCAAACATTCAAAATCTCATATTTTGATCAAACCTCTTGCTCATCAGGAAGGTCTACATACACTCATCTGCCTCTAGAATCAGGTTGGACCAGTTTTTCCTCCAGAACTGCCTTAATTCTTGATGTCATAAAATC
>CM047990.1:7046217-7071324 GCA_026261665.1 Melanotaenia duboulayi | reverse complement strand
GAATACTTTCCGGATGCACTGTATGTTAGTGGATGAGCTTGTTGCATCTGACAGCCGCAGAGCATTGAGAGGTTGGTGTGTGACACAGCAGACAGCTGTACAATGAATATCATGTGCAAGTGCTACTATTCCAGGCCTGGTTTAGGTTAAACGGGGGACAGTTTTGAGTAGAAGCAGAGCCTACAGGGAAACAATTACTCCTGCTGAGCTTTATAATCAGTTGTCTCAACAGATCAAATCATATTTGATGTTTTTGACTGCTGATATTTTATATCCATCAACGTTTACAGCTCTGAACAGACAGACACTGCACAAGTGTTTTTAATTTTTCTGGTTACAGTGATTAAGGTCTACTAAAATGTTAAAATGTTTAGTTGCCTGAAAAAACAGTGACTGTGACAACACCAGCACCTTTCCAAAAAGTCCAGAGATTTCCAGTGTTTGGACAAGCTGCACAAAAAAAACAGAGTGTTCTGGGGGAAAAAGATGCTGGACAGAGCACTTTTCTTTGAGGCAGGTGCACGGTTATGCTGCTCAGAAAGAAGCACTATGAGCTACTTTTGCAGCTCTTGTACTTTCAGGCCATGTACCTACAAAAGTCTGAATTTAAAATTAACTTCATATCTCAAGAACTGCTAGATGAACTAGCTGCTATTTATCAGGCAAAAATGTTCAAGCATGTTCATTATTCATTACTAAAATTATAATCTATACAACTTCATGGGGTAAACACAGTAACTAGACCTGATAAACGTTAGCCTGTTAGTGACACTTAAAGCATGTTAGCACTGCAGACTAGTTTTTGGTGGATTGGATGGATAATTGCTGATTAGCTTAAATATTGCTGTTTAAGCTAACTGCAAAATTAGTTAATAACTAAATCAGCTTAAAGCAACAATCCTGGGTCTAGTTTTGATAGACAACTTTTATTAAAACTGCAGTTGATTGTTTTTTCAGACTTGTTTCTTCATATTTTTGGTACTCTTAAATAATTTATTCTTATAATACTAAATATCTTTAAAGCTTAAGAGATCTGTGTACTTCTTTAACACTAACAGTGGTTGAACAGTGAGAGACAAACCCACATCTACCAACTATACATCAGTAATTGCTCTAAACATCTGTCTTTACAAACAGGAATGTGACAGCAGCCATTTATTCTGCTTCTGGTTTTTGCCATCTTTCCTCTCACTGACTTCCACACCATCTCCCTTCTCTAAAATCACTCATGATTTGGCCATTGATAGAGCTTTGCCGCTAGTCTGATGTCACTCAAAATCTCCCTCAAAGCCCATTCCAGTAACCATGTTACAAGCAAAATACATTCTGCCTCTGCCCCCTCATCATCCACTGCATTTTATTTTTCCAGAAGCTGAAGTACCGATTCAATTTTTGCATCGATCTTGTGCAAAATAACACTACAGAAATCTGATCAGAGGAGTACTAAAAGCTTTCCCCTGAATCAATCAAAATACATGAATAAGTTACTGGTGCCTCCTTATGTTTTAGGGGATATTGCCTTTAGTTATGCCATTTCAAATATGAAATAAAATGCAACATGATCTGTAGTAAAACTTAGAATTACTTTCATTATGGTGCTGCAGTCTTCGACCTAATGGCAAGTTGCAGTTTCATGTATTACACCTGATAAAGAAATAGTTTAAAAACTAAATCATTGCCTGGATGGATTAATCTTTCTCTAGGATCTCTGATCACAACTGACCATACATGTGTTCCTGTGTACATCTGTGTGAGTTGTCCAGCAGCCTGTCAGAGCACAGCAGCCGACTGGCTCCAGGTCCAACTGTGACAAGGCCCGGGCAAATTCCTCACCTGGGTGCCCAAGTACTTAGACGTGTCATGGCCAACTTTGACCGATGACTTCTTGAAAGTAAAGAGATATGCATTTTACAGCTTGTGGCCTCTATATGTATGAGAGCAGAGAAGCATGTCTCCTAAAACTGAGAGGTAGCTGCTGGTTAAGGATGCTTCATTGGTAGTTGCTACTGGAAAGAAAATGAAGACTGTCTTATCCTCGGGTGACACTCGGTGGGACATCTAATTTTGTGACAGCATCTTCTCAGAATTATCTTACAGATTAAATGTTTGTGACTAATATTGATTTATAGATTGGTAGCAAAGTGTGTGTGCATGTGTGTGTGTCAGTGAGGGTGTGTTCTGATGGCCTACATTAAAAAGAGTAATAACCTCACAGATGGCGAGGGGCTGGTCCAGAGCAGGCTATGTGATGGAGAACAATCGTTGAGGCTTGATTGCTCAAGGAGCACAAGGCAGAACTGACAGGGGGAGGGGTACCAGTACATGAGCATGTGTGTGAAGAGTGGGAGGGGGTTGTTTAAGTTTAACTAGGCTGCTGCTACCTATTACAAGGCTGACAATGATGTGGTTTGTGGCACACGCAGAGTAGATCAAATCAGATTTCATATGCTGCTCCTGGGTTTCATCTATTTGATTCATCATCACCTCAAGTACGTGGAAATCATTTGTATTCTTTCACAGCGGCATGCTCATTCGTCCCTGTGGAGAGATGATTCAGTATTATATGGATAGGTGCAGGAGTCAGCCAGTGTAAAAGGACAATAAATCCACCTGTCACTTATGCAAAGTGATGTAAATGGGGTCCCTGATTAAGACACAGAGTCATTTAAAAAACAGGAACTCGCAGAACCTTGACACACACACACACATACTCTAACTCACACTGAAAGCCAATCACGAATACACACGCACACATTTTGATCTTTCTATGCATCCCAAGCCCTTCCTCAGTCTCTCTCTCTCTTTCTTACACACACACACACATTAAAATCCCCCACCGCCCTGTGCTTGCCACTAGAGCAGTTTATCAAGTAATTATTGTTTGATAACAGTGTTTCATTATCTGCACTGATTGAGTCACAACCGACGGCAAAGGTCAAGCGCCATTAAGCGCTGCTCCCGAAACATATTTCCACGCCAGCCGCGTGTTTGCCTTCCCTCTCCTCTGAAAGGGCTAATTGCAAATGCATTTGTTTGAGGAAGAGGAGACCCACCGACTCGCATCTCCCCCAAGTCCCACTGAGACGGAATTATGAATGCTGCCCATGGCATTCGTACGACGGCTCCTACAGCGCACATGTAGATGCAGATACATGCGGGAACAGTTTGAACCTTATGAGAGCATGCTGATAGCAATCAAACATGGATGAAGCAGCTATAATTAAACTAAGCGGCTGAATGACTGCTTCTGATTTGACTCATTAATAAGGAGAACCTAAAGCCCAGCCAGCATGGTCACTGGTTTTGTGGGTCAAGGTTGGGATTTTTCAAATCATCTGCAAGATGAATTTTTACCTTCCATCCATCCATCCATCCATCCATCCTACATAACTTTTGGACCTTAAAGCTCAGCGCTTCTGACACAGCAGGGTTCCTCAATCCAGGGCCTTGAGGGTTTTTCATTAAATTTTGAGGTTTTCAGGAATCTGTTTTTAAACGATATTTTCATTGTAAAGTTCTTACATGAATTAAAGACCATTAAAACGTCGTGTAAAAGTAAATATACAACCAGTAATTCTGACATATGATATGTAAAGAAACAGACAACTAAATGAGAAAACTAAAAAAAAAACAACAACAACAAAAAAAAAAACACTATTAACTCTGAGGGGCTGTATATGGTACTACAAAAACAGCTACTACAGGAGATTGGAGCTAAAACACTAATCTGGTGATGTTTCTTATATAAATACGAAGGTTTCAAACAAATGTGTTGAGTAATGGCTACCTACCTGGGTGGGAAAGAGATCTCCAGTTCATGCAGCCGATCCTTGAAGACGGACAGCTCTTTGTCAAACTCTAAAAGCTGCCAAAAACAGAAGAAGAAATGGAAACACAGAAAAGGAAAGATCAATAAACTCAGTTTAATATGCTTGTTGGGACTTTTTCCTTTTGTTTTCTTTAACTTGTCCTGTCCAGCAAGGTAGAAGAGAATGATGGTCTGGCTGCTGTTTTGTGCCAAACAAATTTGCTTTGCCAAGAGGAGCTTTATGGGTATAAGGCTCCTCTTGATAATCTGATTTTATTTAAATTAATTTTTAAACTTATTTATTTATTCTGAATTATGGAATTTATGTAATCTTTGCTGGACTGGACTGGAGGGGACAGAAAAAAAGAGAATAATGATGAGAAGTAAAGAGGAAAATAGAAAAAAGATAGAAGAGGTAAAGGCACAGTAGATAAAAGGCAATGACCCTTCAGTCCTACAACAACCAAAGTACCAGAAATATACAGAAAATCCTAAACAAAAGTATCTCTTAGTGTATAAACCTGGAGGCAAGAGGTTAGAGGCAGACTAAGGCGGCCCAGAGACGGGGGCGATCAGCAGCAATGCCGGAGCATGGACCCAAGCCTCCCCACCACAAAGACTACCCCGGACCCACCCAGAGAGCAGCAGAGGAAGGCCCCAGCTAGAGCCCCTTGCGGTCACAGGACACAGGCCTTGGTGGTCTGAGATCGGCAGACGACAACCCCGCCAGGCGCCGGCCTTTCTCTGACTTACAACCAGAGTTACAACCTAAAACATTTTCTTTTTGATATTGTTGGACTGTGTTCGTGATCTCAGGAAGAAATAACGAGATTTAGGTCCTTCTTAATCCCACAAAACAAATCAAACTCGCAGTGAATTGAGTCTTACTTGATTTCTGATATCAGCTAAACCTCAGCTATTAGACACTTAATGAGAAGCCCATCTTTGGGTTTTTGTAGTTTCTTCCACATACCTGAAAGTGTCCCAGTATTGACAGCGGTTGACCAGTTGTGTCTGTGAGTGTGTGTTGGTAGCCCTGTCCTAGTAGGGTCTACCTCTTCACACACTCTTCATCAATCATGTCTCCTCACCCAGCTGTACTCACTCACTAGAGTGTACACACACAGTTCCCCCAGTTTCCCCCCTTTCTCAAAACCCATAAATCATTAGTGAAAAGTGCAATTAGCAGCTCCTTGTACACATTAATTATCTGAGAGATGAACAGGTAGCTGGGGCACCTGCATGACTGCATCCCTGAGAGACTGACAGCGACGTTTCCCGGCAACCCCTGGAGGACCTTGCGTTAGCCCCGCCCCCTTCCTTTTACAGAGGAAGACATGAAGATGAAGCTGGGACATGCTGGTTTTGTGGTAAATTAGGCTATTGTTCAGGACTCAAACACCAGGCAGCAATTACGGCCCGATGAAGGCCTCGTCCACGATGACTCTGACAGCGGCTGCGTAGGTGGCTTGATGTTAATGACATCACATTGGTGTACTACATGTAGCGATATGCTGATGGGTACATAATGAAACATCAGCCAAGATGACGTGGTGCACATGGGTGACATTTGGAAGGACGTCCTCACAAAGTGGAGACATGGAGCAGGGAGGAAGTGATTATTATACCAGCAGAAGGTAACTACTGTCTTCCATCTACACTGACATATTTATGTCGTGACTGTCTATACATTGTTTGTGTTCACGTCACTGTGGGAACACATTTATAAACGAGTCCGCTACGAAGATGCTCGGCCGTGTTTGTGTGTGTGTGATTATGTGCCAGTGGTGTAGAACAGTGCCCATTACTTGCAGTCACAGGGGCCTCCCAGACAGAGTCTCAGCGGTTCAGGAGGGCAGATGTGCCGCATTCATCAAACTCACACTGTCGGGGTCACAGGAGAGACTTGCACACTGTGGATGAGGGATGGCAGAGCAGAGGATGCAACCCCACACTGCTGTACACCCCATCACACCATCCAACAGCCGTTACCTTCCTTTGGTTCGTGTTTTTCATCGATCTGGCTAATACTGGATTTTTAAGGCGTATTTCATGCAAACTTCCCAAATGTTAGCTAGCTATATCCACTCTAATGTAATAGCATAAAGCTTTAAGCAGCCGGACATGGTAGCTAGCAGCCATTTAAAAGAGGAGCTGTGTAAAACTCCTGAGCCACCCCTTACTTATTTATGATTTGATCCTGAGCAGCCAGGCTGGTGGTCTGATTTTCAAACTAATTTCCAATCCAGTCCTCAGACATAAACATTTTCAGAGGTTTTTTGTTTTCTAAGCCACTTAAAACTGACCAGTCCTCGTGAGCTACTGTCCTGCAGGTTTTAGATTCTACCCTGATCCAACACACTTAACTCATCATTGGGTAATTAACAGGCTTGTGCAGAGGTGTGTTGTAGTCGGAGACACCTAAAACCTGCAGGACATTAGCTAACGAGGACCACAGGTGGAGACCCCTGGACGTATAAAAAAGCTCCTAACTCCTAACTTATGAAATGAACACAAAAAGATAACACTGTGTTAAAGACAAATAATTGTATTTCTGTGTCTTAAACTTATTGCCAAAGAATTTTTAGCTGAAAACATGGATAAATTCTGCTCATTTATTCATGCCCCCATCCACCTCCTTCTTAACAAAAATTAAGAAAAGCAGACACGACGAGGACATAAAATGAGGGTCAGCCCAAAAAAAAAAAACAAAACAAAAAAACAGCAAAGTACTGAGGTAGGATCTTAGAGATAATCAATCTACTGTTAGGCTAAGCCTCATCAGAAATTTTCCCTATGGAAAAATTTTCAAGAAGCCATTCTTAAGCAATAGAAACATAGAAAATAGAATAGAATAGAATAAAATAAAATAGAATAGAATATATAACATGGAAAAAAGGCTGATGCCAAATGACAAGAACTGGACTGAAAATTAGTGAAGCAGGTCTGATGCAGGGAGGAATCCTCCCCAGAGCCTGGATCTTGACTTTGTTAAAGCAGAGTGGGCTCTTCTTGGCAGAGAATGGAACAAAAGGCAGCAACATCCAAAAACAAGCTTTGGAAAGTCCTTCAAGAGACGTGGAGCACCATTTCTGAAAACTATTTAGAGAAATCCCAAAACATCATCTTGTCTAAGATTGTTCAGGATGTGCTGAAGAATAAAACTCTCATATTTTATATTTTTATTTATGTTTGCACATTTCAATACATTACTGCACCTGGTCCTGTTTTCCTAACAAATATAATCCATCTAAGGGAGGTGGCTCAAAACTTTTGCATGATAATGTCAAAAAAGTATAATTAAGAACAGTCAACAAATGAAATTAATGAAAAATACTTTATTACTGATGTCATTAAATTTGTTCTTTTTGGAGTGAAGCAGCTCAGACTCAGTGTCTGACAGCTCCAATGACAGAGGGATGTGCAGCATATGGCTGTGTGTATCCACAGAGTGTGTGCTTTAAGTGAATGTTGAGTAATTCATCCAGGTGAATGGAAAACCCTGCAGCCACAAATTTCACACTACATTTCATCTCAGGTCAATTAAGCATAATGCTTTGCTGCTCTGCTGGGTCAGTGGCTTAAAAAAACCTGCTCATATAGGTTCAAGGATTCATGACATTATAAAGCCAGCAATAGTTTGTCAACCAGAAATGACCTTGGGAGATGTGGAGAGGGAGGTGGCGCGGGATAACGTCGCGCTGGCAATAACGGCGAGTAGAAAAAGATGAAGAAGTGTCAGAGCAAAAACTGGCCTGTCATGGGCTCAAATTTCTGACTTTGCTTGGACGACCAGCACGCTCCTAAATCAGAGCGGCGGTGATGGTTAAGGAGAGGGGTGAGGTAACGAGGGGGGGTTCAGCAGCTTTGGCCTCCGACTGTCCCCCCCCCCATGTCCACCACCTGTAATTGTGCTTTGATTTACGCATTGTCAAATATCCCCTGTGACAACACCTGCGGCCATTAAAACCCATCAATAAATGTTGGGGTGAAAGGTCATTTAATTTGATTTTTACACCTCACACTTGGCTTTCATTGCAGTGACCATATTTTTCCTTCTTTTTATGGCATCTTCATTATTTTGTGTGGAAAAGCGATAAACTGTAACTGACAGCCGGACATGGTGGGATGGGGACGACCAAAACGAAAACACCAAACTACAGTTTACTGCATTGGCGAACTCTCATTTTCCTGCATGCCAGTGATGGAAAAGAAAGGAAAGTCCAAAGCAATGTGATGTTAAAGGAACTATTTTCATTTTCAATGGCAGCAGCACATAAAGCTTTCTATTCTCCAGAGCTATCTGTCCTGATAAGGCTAAGTAGGCAGTCAATACTTTGCCTTAGCATTCAGAGTGGACGCAGGCTAAATTAAAAGACACGTCCAATGCAGCATCAGTTTATATAAATCCTTTAAGAGTCAGATTTCATTTAGCATGGGCTCTGAATTACCACTTAAGAGCTGTGACAGGTGAAATATGAAAGAAGTTGAGGCCGACGTGGAATTTGTTGTGTATTTTTTTTCCTGCTGCCCTGTTTAAAACATCTCTGAGCTTTTGAGTAATGCCGAAGAATACGCCTGCAGCATGACGAGGAGAGGCATGCCAGACAGAAAGGTTCATCACCTGCTAAAGCTAGTACACAAACGCAACGCCGGTCCCCCTCCCATCTGCCGACACCACACTGATAAAGTTACAATAAAGAGATACTGAAACAAAATCAATGTGGATGGAGGAGAGAGACCGCCCCGTGTGTGTGTCTGTGTGTGTGAGCGAGTACACCAGGAGAGGAAAAAACTGATCTCACGGCACAAACATCCCGAGTACACATACGTGCACACCAACACACAAACATCCGCTCGTTTCTAAGACGGAGCAAGGCCCCAGTGTGCCCCTTGACGCCACGAGCGCCCGGAAAATTTAATCTTCCCAAATACTCATCAGGGCTCTCCATCGTCCCGCCGTGACAGCGCTGGGGATAATTAATTATACAATTTCGATGGGAATATCGACTAAACAAAGCTATTAATCATAGCAAAAGTCAATAGGCATGGACACATTCAATCATGTCCTGGCCAATGATTACTCCACTCAAAATACAATAATTATTTTCAAGAGCTGCCTCGAATTAAATTTCTGTCAAGCTGGTACAAGTCTTGCAGTTGATGAAGGATGCAATGGATTTTTTTTCTTCCTCTCCCCTTCCCCAGTGGAGGACTGTGAGGAGGGACATTTATCCTTTTGGAAAGGTAGTTTGTTTTATAAGGATCATAACATGGTGTGTTTAACTAGACCATGACCATCAGATTATCTCTGATGCCCCCATAATGTCATCCATCTTGTCTGGCTTGGTGAGGAGGGGGAAGAGGAGCATGGAGGAGGAAATGAGAGAAAGAGTGGGGTGGGGGGGGGTACCAGGCTTTTACAGCAACTGTTTCACAGTGAGGATTCCTGATCAAACTCAATGACATCGTACAGTGCGGGGTGTAAGTTCGGTATCGGCTGGCAGGTATTGACGAAGTCTTCAAAATGACATTATTGCTCAAAGGCGTTTTTAGGATGCTTTTTATGACAAACAAACACATCAAAACATATGAGTTGAGGCTAGCTTTCCATTGCTTACCTAAAAAACAAAAAAAGAAAGAAAAACAGTGTAACATGATCCCATACGTAACGCAGTAGCTGCATTTACATGGAGCACTTTTGATACTTTCGATACCTTTGAACCATGTGGCAGTTAGGAAACTTGATGAGTTTCAGGAAATACATAAAAATTGGCGGCTGAAAACAGAATGTAGTTTCTGCTCAACCGGAAACCCCGAAAAAATACACAAAATAAAGAACAAAAGTAGCTGAAGTACTGTTGATTTAGCTGCTTCATTAAAAGGAGCATCCGTAAAACAACAATAGACTGTAACATATAATATGGATCTCTTTATCTCACATCCATATAAACGTCAGATTGATATCAATCGCATAGATGAGATAAACAATCGAGCTTCAGACCCTCATTAGCCTCAGTTTAAAACTCCCATGTTGATGGGAGATATGGGATTGTGCAGGAGCTCTGCTGCATAATATGCTGTGACATGGTGAATTTTCTGTTTTCATATTGTTTTAATGATGTTTTCATATTGTTAGGTATTGTATAATGTATTTTACGGTAAAACAACCTTTTGTCTTTCACATTAAAAGTAATTATATTAGTAATATTATTAACATACACTGTCTGTGAATTAAATCAACACAAATTATTCTATGGAATTTCAATTTTGTAAAATGCTAACATAAGAGCTTTACCATACAAACTCAATTTAGGTCCATAAATGATAAGGATTTATTACTCTGGGCTTATGTTTTTATATCATGTGTCAAACAGCATTAATAAACTCTCTCCATCGGAGTTCATTCTGTTGATGTGTGTTTATGCGTGTATGTGTGTGTGAATCCTTCATAGGGAATTTAACAAGGTCCAACGTTGAACTACTTAATGTAATACAGAGCCATATAACCGTAGAAGACTTTAAAGGTGTTTTTCTGCTACAGACACTCAACACTCAGCCAACGTACATGCTGCTGTGTTTACAGCTTATTCCAAGCAAATCTGGCCCCTTGGTTCCCGGAGACCGAGATCCAACCAGGAGAAGTGGTTCCGGTTGGTACTGTCCTCTATGGTAGCTAAAACTGGTTCGAGATTAAAGACTGGCTCATAAACAGTCCACAATCTCAACTGTAAGGCCAAAGTTACTATATGTGAGGGCATTCGTCACAGTCTGCATGACTCAGGTTAGCAGCTACAAATTACTTGTTTGTTCATGGGCTTATTTTAGTCTCTTTTTATCAACTCAGAGCTATTAAAGCAAATTTTGTAACTTCAGTGGATTTTTCATGTTCTCTTGTGCCCTGTCCATTTCACAGATAATCAATTTAAACTGTTAGAAAAAAGCAGCTGCTGCTTTCATACAGGAACGGCAGAGTTTAAGGAGCTGATAGACAGAATTGGATTTGTGATAAACGACTACTGAGGAGAGATGAGAGAGGAGATAAGCATATGAAGGGCTAGTGATGTAAAGAGGTGACTTACTGAGGTCCCATTGTTTTCCCGAAAAACGTCCTGGTTGACATAATTAAAAAGCTTCTTTTCAAGTTGAAGAACAACCTAAATCAAAGGAAAGAGAGAAACAGTGCTCTGATTAATAGCAATACTAATGAGAGGCGCGCTCAGTAATTAGAGAGCTAATGAACGGCGGTGACGGCGTCGACCGACAGTGTTAGTTCTGTCTCACTGAGGCCTCACACAGTTTCATACTTAACAGCTATAATAACCTGTAATGTCTAAGGACAGTTATATGACAAGTACATATCTACAAAAATAAAATAAAAAAACAAAACAAATCAGGCCACAGGTTTGAAAACGTCTAACTCAAGGAGCCATTCAGATTCGCTGCGGACTCCTCCATCACAGCTCCAGCTTAGAGCATAATTATCCAATTATTGCATCATCATCTTCACTTCCACCAAACTTTAGTTTCAAACCAGTTTATTCAGGTCTTTGTTTTATTTCCTGACGAGGAAATCTGATTTCTAATTAAGACGGCCAAGTTAACTTTGTTTACTTTGATAAATTTGAAAAAGAAAAAAAAAAAAAAAAGCTAGATTTTGTGGTTTGGGGGGGGGTCACATTTTGGCACAACACCGGCTTTGAATTAGCAGATCTTGGACTCAGCAGCGTGATTCAATAATTAATTTGCTCATTTTTAGCTTAACAAACAACAAAAACTACACAGAGGTAATCCAGATTAAGTTCTCCTCCCAGTATGCAACATCTATTCTCACATTCTCTCTTGTCTTGTTTTACTGCTTTTCCCATTTGGAAAATAGAGACTTAGATTTCCTATTGTCACTGAATGCACCATGTACATCTTCTCAATTACTTCAATAAACTTGTGTAAATTAGCACACATTAAAAACAGTCCCTCACTGTCGGACTGTTTGGAACAAGAACTAAAAACAGTAATTAATGACTTCTAATTACATTGTACTAAATAATTTATTTGATTTTTTCACTTATTTCATAAAAACTTGAACAAAACTTAGAAGAATAGATCAACAGTGAAGCCCCATAATGCAGACTGGTCAGTATGTTTCTATTGCACAGTGTTTTTACAACCTGGGTCAGCTGAGTGCACTACCCAGGATAAGACTGAGTCATCTGAGGAAGGATTGTAAATAAAGAAAATATAAGTATTTCAGAATAAAAGTGCATATAAATATATATTTTTTTCCTGTTTGGTGCTGTTTTGCTGTCTGTGCTCGTGTTAGCTCTCAGACTAATAATATCTTACTTCAGAGAAATGCACTGGGATAACAGATAAAAACGCATTTTTATTGTACTGTAGCTGTGGGAAAACATACCTTTCGGTCATTATCGGTTTCTCGGAATATTAGCTTGTCGACTTCATTGGTGTCAGCAGCTCTGACGGTCTGCATGGTGGCAGTAGAACAGAGACTCTGGAGGTCAGAAGGTGAGAAAATGAGAAAGGAGAAACAGTAAGCATATAAAAAAAACAGGTGTTTATAGTCACTGTACTTACCTACACAGCATTTAATTATTTTCTCTTTTTTTTGTCTTGAAAAACAATCCCAGAACCTACCCTCCTCTTTATCTGGCTCTATATACTGACCCCCTGGACTGTGTGCACGGTTAAATTGTGCTTTGTGGACTCTCTTAACAATTAGTTAAACATTCGACCATCTGTGTTTGAAGACAGTTGAATGAGGAAATCCCTGAGCCAGAGGTTCCCATACCACACAGCAGAGACTCAGTGAGCTGATTGAAATTCAAAGCACAGATTAGATAATCAGGTCAAGCCAATATAGCGAGCAGAGAAGGCTCTTTAGACTCAAATGTCACAAATCAGTCCTGCTTCGGCCATGAAGAAACGTTGCACCAGATTAGAACAAACACCGTGCCCTGAGAGAAAGTCGAACAACTCCTTGCAGCACCCTCCTCCCCCTCCACCCTAACCCCATTTCTTTATGCCCCCACCCACCCCAAAAGCAACTTTCTAAAGCCCTAACAAATCGCTCCATCTTTCACTCATTTAGGGCATCCAAATGCAGGGTCAATATGCTCCCCCGGCACCCAAATGCTAATGCGCTTAAGTGTGCTTAAGCAGCTTTGTGCAATGAATAGGCTCGAGAAGGAGCTAGTGAGAAGGGCAAGGGAAGCTTTCGCTGTCAAAAAGTCATTGTAGCCACAGTTAGCAAAGACAATCACAAAAAGTCATTTTTGCTGTCCAGCAGAGCTTTTCTTTGCATTTTATTTTGCATCTTTTAAGCAACGAAACTCCCATCTTTCCATGCAGCGCTAGAAACATACTGAGCTTCATATCGCTCTTAGATAAAACCTTTACTTTAAACAAACCCTTTTTTTTCTAGATTCTACAAGCACTCTGGTCCTGTAACTCTTCCAAGTGAATGTCCTTCTGTTCCTAAAGTTGCTCGAGTAGAAATCCCAACGAAGCCAGTAGCTCACACAGCTACCCGACACTCCAAGCATTAATATTTGAAGGACATAAATAATCTTTTCATTCATGTTTAAACGATTTAAACAATCCACAAAGCAAAATATAAAAGACAAGCCAGCTTTCAATGAATCTGCCTGTGGAACACCTACATAAGTACCGGTTAGATGATAATAAACCTATAGCTTAGGTGTGAGAATGGTCTATTCCTTGTTGCATGTGTGTTACAGCAAGGAAGGTTCAACAATTAACTAATATGGTAGGAAAATGTATTTTCCTAGAATAATTACACTTTGGATTCCACAGTGAATTGAATTATTACAGCTTGAGGGAAATATATCATTACAGCTGAAATAACAGCTCAGAGTCAAAGGTGTGTCATGAAGTTTTCATAAAAGTGTATGTAATGTACAGTTCTTTCACATATGTACTATTGTGCATTTGCATACTGCTGGAGGCTGACAAGTAAAATATTGATTCATTTATATGTTTATTGACTGAACAATCAGTGTGTCAGTGCAGCTGGTGGTGGGTGATCACACCTGACGGATCACAGCTCTCCTACTGTTCTCCATGAACAACACCCCACCCACCCAAACACTCTCACAAAAAAGCCTCTGCTCATCCTGATGCTACTGTCATAAGATCTACATGGCAAACACAGACATGTAGAAAATGAGAACCCCATGCTGTCACTTAAGACCATATCAGAGCAGTGATGTGTCCTTCCTTCTGCCAGCAGAGCCCAGGTGCATGTGCAGAATCTCTGAACAGACATCGCCCTTCAAAGCTGCTGCTTCTTAAGCACATTACATGTGGACACGATCTCACTGATCAACCTTAATGACATTATCATAATTCATGTGGCTGCAATTGGCTCTTCATTTGATACAGTCCAATTAGTCTGCAGGAGAGAGGAGAAGGCAGGCAATGGGAAAATATTAACAGGCAGCTGTCAGGAGAGGCAGCTGTGGTGGAGAGGACAGTGGGGATGTCTTCACTCCGGTGGCTGATTTAACTGATCCTGCAGAGTGACTTGGCATTGCATCTCTGCATTATGAGTCAAAGGTCAGCACTGAGTGTTTGCAGAGGGCCAGAGGTCGCAGGGCTGGGATGAGAGGTTGCTGAGGAAGGCACTGGCTTTGTGCATCAATGGAGGATAATCTCATGACTGTGGAAGGAGGAAGCGGTTGTTTAAAGGAGCTCTCTATTCCAGCTGCTCTCCTTAGAGGAGAGGTTAAAGCAATCTGTCCCACTTCAAAGACCAAAGGCACACACACATTCAGGCCATCGGTCTATAGCCCTGCCAACAGATGGAGGCAGTGTGCCCAATTTTAACACTGAAAAAACCCACACATAACACCACTGTTCACCAAAAGCCTCAGAAGTCACCAGTAAGAAATGGGAAAGTAAAGGAGGACCACTGGGGTTTTGCATTTTCAGAACACCCAGAAAGTGACCTGAAAGGTGCATAAGCAGTGTGTGTGTGTGTGTGTGTGAGCGAGAGAGAGAAAAACAAAGTCCACACCATGATTCTAGAGCTTATAGAAGCTACTGTTTTTGTATGACATTATCAGTGTCACATCTTTTTGGAGGAATTCTGACCCACTGTTGACAAGGGTGCTTAGAATCACTGCACAGCTCTCTGAAGGGTCCACTACACCACTCCAATCAGGATGGAGTCTGGATTTTAACTGGAAACTTGCAACTCCTTGAATCTGTTTTTAAGTCTTTCTGATGTAGATTTAGTGCTGTTTCTTGGATCATTGTCCTGGCGTAAGGCCTAATTTCAGCCAAGCTTTAGCTGTCAGATGCTCTCAGATTTAACACTATACAGAGAAGTTCGTGGTTGGCTCAATGACCGCAAAGTGCCCAGGTCCTGTGGCTGCAAAACAAGCCCAAATCACTCAGTTTGTTGTGATACGCTGCGTTTGCTTTTCTCCAAACATGCTGCTGTGCATTCTGGCAAAACCTCTCCATCCTGGTATCATCTGTCCAACGGATTTACAAACCTAATCCGTGCTGCTATGTCCTTTGAAAGAGAAGAAGCTTTTCCTGTAGCAAACCTTCCAAACAAGCTATTTTATATTCTGTCTTTTCTAAATTTAATGACCACAAACCTTAAAATTTAACATGCTAACTGTAGTCTGAGATGCAGTTATTGGGTTTGCTGCAATTTCTCTGAGCTTGGACTGGTCTGATATTGAAGTTAACTCATCAGGACATCCACCTCTGTGGAAATTGGTGTTAGGACGTGGCAGAACTCACCACTGTAATTTTAATACTGCAACTTAAATTCAGTCTACTGTGTGCCAAAAGAAAAAAAAGGATAAACAAATGACGACGGGGACTTGTTTCATAAAGGGACAATAGTATGGTCAGCAAACCTGTACATTGATACTACAGCAGCAGCAGTGAAGTAACATCTGGTAGCCCTGTCTTTGGCCTCCAAGGAGGGCAAGCCCAGAGTTAGGTTTTGTGGTTCAAGCTTTTGTTTGAAAAGACGGGATTCTTGAAAGAAAAGTTGTACTGGTTTCTCATAGAGGTCATTAAATTCTTCTCCAAGTATCTCCCAGGAACTGGCTGACACACACTACAAGCTAAAGCTCTTGAATTAAAGTAGAGGAGATTCGCCACCTACCAGACATCTCACCTGCGATACGTTTATGGTTTCAGGACATCACAGTGATGCTTCAGACAGCTACCTAATCCAGACATTCAGAGAAGATCACTCATTCAGTTTCTATTTATTCAAATTCAAGGGTCAAAGCAGAAATGGAGCTTTTCCCAGCAGTTACTGGGGAAGAGGCAGAGTGCACCAAGACAAGAGTCTTTCACCGGTGATTCCAACTAACCTAACATGCATGTCTTTGGACTGTGGAAGGAAGCCGGAGTACCCAGAAAAGCACCCACACATACACAGGGAGAATATGCAAACTCCCGAAAAGATAATGGTAACTTGCAAATACTCTTAACTGATATCATAGAGGCACTCACACTGATGATTAATCAATCAAGTAATTTGCAGCAGCTACTAATTATCCTCCTATCTTTGTGGAAGCAGTAAAGTTGTATTTAGTTGTTTTACACATTGCTTCTGGGTTTGGGGTGTTTTTACAAAACAAGTAATAAAAAATAAATATGTGAGGTATTGTAGTTCTTTTCAAGGTTTATTTGCCTACTTTTGATATCTGGTAACCAAATTATGTCCTGACAATAAAAACCTGAGAACTGACAGGGGGTGTATACATTATTTTCCAACCCCCCTCTACTAAATCATGCCATGAGTCAAGCTTCTCACTTAACTGTCATTCCACCAACTTTGAGTGCATTCAGAACTATTAAACCTCAATTAGGCAGAAAGAAATGTGGGACTGTGTGCAGAAACAGAGGACGAGTGGACAATGAGCTAAGTATTCATTCTTCATTACCAGAGGCAGGGGAATGGGCTACTCTGTGTCAGCGGGGGCAGTGGCATTGTCAGAACGCACCATTATTTGCTCGCTGCCATGCAAAGCAGAGCTGCCAGCAGATTTAAGGTGTTCCAGCAGGGCTGGCTGGCCCAGCGTGAATCGCTCAGCACTCCGATCACTTTTATTCCACTCACTACCGTTCATCACACCCGTACTGCACGCATGATTGCGACACCAACCCGGATGGGGAAGAAGTGAGCATCCTAAGTAGGCAACAACAAATCTGGCCTCCTGCTTTCCTGCCAGTTATTACACAGGAAAGCCAGTAAATCAGCCATGACCCTCCCCACCCCATCTGACTGGACACAAGCCAGAGTTATCCACTCCTCTCACCCTGTGGCTGGCTAATTTAATGCCTCCAAACACAGTGGATTTATCATTCACACACACACAGCCGGGTGGAGATTCAGAGTGGACTAGAGGTGCGAGTGGACACATAATCACCCACAAAGTTAGTGTGTGTGACCCACTGGTCAGCAGCTGACCCCAGTAAACCTGGCCTGTGTCCCCCATGATAGCAGACAATCTTTCACCCCTTCCCATGAACTCCCTGAGCCGTGTGAGAACTGACGACGAGGGTCGATGGCAGTGTGTGCGTCGTAGGAGGTCTCCTAACCTGCCACGCCTTCACCGAAAAGGAGCTCGGAGAGGTAAGAGGGCGTGTGAGGTAGTGATAATGTGCCCTATTTATCTTGTGCATTATAACATCTGGGAAACTTCTCTAAAAACAATAGCGCGCATTGAGGGCAGCCATTCTGCCTTTACCTTCAGAAACTCACCAAAAGCATTTGTCCCTTCGGAATGGATAATGGACAGGCCACAAATCATTCAGGACAACAGGATGGAGGGGTGTATGTGTGTGCGCGCGTGAGAGAAAGTGAATGTATGTGTATGTTTTGTGTTGGTGTGTGTGTTCCCCTTGGTATTTAACTCCTTTGCTGGCCCATTTTGCAAAGCCCTGCAGGACAAATTGCCCTCCATGGTTGTCTTTGAGAGGCAGTGCAGCGCGTAGAGAAAGGGACAGGTCTGAAACACAGGGAACAGGCCTATAAAAATTCATCACTTTGACCTCTGTGACCTCCCACTACTGTGGGGCTACACACCCACACACACGCACGCACGAGCATGCACCACCCACCAGAGCTCCTACTCAAAACCTGGACTAACTATTTAGATTCTTTAACTTCAATTGTTTTAATAAAAGTTTTATACAAACTGAAAAATTCAGCAGCTTCAGCAAGAAAAGCTGAGTTAAGAACTGTACAAAACCTCCTGATTTCTTTATCTCTCTTCCTCACATATGCCCTACTCAAGTTGTAGACACAATGGCCGAAGAAAAGCTTTCTGCACAGGAAAAGGCCACCAGATGCTTCTTTGTGACCGTGTCTCTGTGTAAAGAACTAGCAGTAAAAGGAGGGTGGGCTCTCTAGAGGCATATTAGTCCCAGTAAGAAGAGAACATTGTCTCAGGAAAGGTTCTTGACACATTACTGCCACCTGTACAAAGAAAACCTAATGAGAGATTTAATCGGAGAAACCTCCCCTGCCACTTTTAGTCAGCACTTTGAAACCAAACGCGGCAGATGTCCGCAAGACTGTTTAACGTACCGGCTTCTCTTAACCTCCCAATCTAAGCCCATGCATTGCTTTAATTGTTCAATAGCCATTCATTTGAATGTTGTTAGCTGTGTTTGTGTCCAAATGAGTTTTTTGTGGCCTAAAAAAAGCAGCCATTAGCATCAGGGCAGCTTGTTCTTTTTCTCCTTTTTGATGCCTCAGACTTACATGGAGCATTTATCCTGTTAATGAGAAAACAAATTCACATCCAACCGTGAAGCAATCTCTGTAGCACATTTAAATATAGCCACAAGCTGCGCAATTGATAGAGTATAAACACTTACTAAGCACCTGAAAACATTGCACTCTCATTTAATTTACCTATCCCAGCGTAACTCTAAGTGGGAATCAATTAAAGGAAACAGACGGCGAGGCAATCTGTTGTTGCTGAGTCAATTACAGAGTATCGAAGGCCTAGTCTGTGATTGGTGATTAGTGGTGGTCCGATAAGCATGCAGAGTATATGAGAGTTCATTACACTGGTATTCATTAAATCCAAGAAATTAAAGTTGATTTCTGTAGGCTTCCTGGAACAAAAGCACAGAGGAAATGATCTTGTGTATTCATTCTATTTAAAAAATTACAAAGCAATGCTGCACTTGATGCCAGCAACACAATCAAATAAGACAGAGGTACATTAAATATGCTTTTACATCAACCCTCCGTTGAATGAAAATTCATTTAAGTACCAAAGATGCAGAAATAAACAACTAAACTTCAGGGAAAGATGTCACCTTTATGGTTGCATACACACCAGCCACTTCATTAGGGAAACCTATTCAATTGCTTGTTAACGCAAACAGCTAGTCAGCCAATCACTCGACAGCAACTCAATGCATTATGTATGAAGACATGGTCAAGATGACTTGCTGAATTTCAAATCCTGCATCAGAATGAGGAAGAGAGATTCAGATGGAAGGGTCAGAATTTGGCGGAAACATCATGAAAACATGGATCCATCCTGCCTTTCATCAACGCTTCAGGCTGGTGGTGGTTTAATGGACTGGGTTGGATAGTTTTTTGGCACCTTTTGCACCCCTTAGTACGACCATAGAATGGTTCAACCCCCACAGCCTAACTGAGTATTGTTGCTGACCATGTCCATCCCTTTATGACCACAGTGTAGCATCTTCTGATGCTACTTCCAGCAGGATAATGCACCATGTCACAAAGCTCAGATCATCTGCTTTCTAGAACATGACAATGAGCTCACTGGACTCCAATCTGAGATTTATTTAAATAAAAAAAATACAACAAATTCAGCCAATCGAGACTTTTATTTGTGTTAGTTAAATAAAGGTTCAAACAACTAAAACAGCATATTTGGTTTTATTGCACTTTTATAAATTTACCAATTTTTCTGGAAATTAATCTAGTAATTTATAGTGTTTTTTTTTTCTCACTTGGCCTCTTTTTTTCATTCTAGCTACCCTTAACATGCAAGTGATGATAGAGTGTTTTGCTGTTGCTAAAGGAAGTCTAAAGAAGTGCTTGGATTATTTAAACAACTTAGCCAGCAAGTTTCCCAGTGTGAGTTTGTACTGTCAGGAGCAGAGTGATGTTCCCCCAGAATGGCTCATTGTAACAAAGCTGTAAAGCCAGTGTTGGCACCATTGGCTTTTAAACTACTCTGCCCACTGACATTAAAAGTCACTAGGCTCCATTCACACCCGCACACAAATATCCCATCATATTTAAGAGGGCCTTTTAAGGTCCACATTGAGAATTCATGGGCCTCTCTCTTCGTCTCCGTCGCGTGATTTATCTGTGACGACCATACTGCTGGGCCGTTTCAGTAGGAGTGGCTCCAGTTTTTGTCTTAGAGGAGGCCTGAAACAAAACCTTTCGGGCTCATTTCTCTGAGAGGGCCTCCTCTTTCGGGGGCAGTGAGAGTCGGGGCTGGCCTAACATCTGTTTGTGTCCAGAGCCAGGCGGGACCAGAGCACAGTGTGCCTCGGTGGCCCCCTTCTCCTCTCCTTGGGGGTCTTTGTTCCCGATTTCATGCTATCAGAGCGGCAGCATGTTTTCCTGCGCAGAGCTGTCAGGGGCATAAAGGGCCCTGAGTGGGGTCACATCAAGAGGGATGGGCATGAAAAATTGGTAAAATGTATCACAAAGCCCACCCACTAGATGGTTGCCTAGCGCCCTGTGGTGGGGTGTCAAGACCCCTCCTCGCCCGCCGCACCTTCCGTTTTCTCCCCCTCCACCTCTCCTTGGCTGAACTACACCTCTCTCTCACCCTGGTGGACAAGCATGTCATTTTGATGAAATGTTGTAAACAAATTAAAGGCTGATACTCTAAATGAATCCATGTTGTCTGTGTGGAAGGAGGATTTGGTGCCTTTACTTCTCACAGTAAATAAAGGAAGCTTGTCAACTCAGAAAGTCCCCCCCCCCTTCTTTTCTGAAGCTCCTCTGTAGCTAAAAACAAGAAAAATTAAAGCCTTTTCTTATACTTTTACCATATGATTTTACTCATATTTGTAGTTCAAAACAACAATTTCTTCGGACTGTTGTCTGCTAAATAAAGGTTTAAGCCATTTACCACAGATTTGAGTTTTTACTTCACTCTCCTTAACTTCTCTGAAATTTAATTTCAGGCTGTGACTGACTTGTTTTGCAGGCAGTGAATTCAGCAATGCCATGCCTTTCTGCATATGTATAAGCACAAACTATGATGATTACAACAGTGGAAATAACTATGCATACGGCACATGTTTGTACACAATCCCCAGGGGACTACTTGGGTTATGTAGGCAACCACTCCATCCTTCAGAGGGAGAAAAAAAAACAGTTATTGTGCTGTTTTTTTTTACAAAGGCTGAGGACTGCATTAGTCAAAAATAGACTGACATCATACAAGCTGGACACTATGTACCAGGCACAAAGAGATCCCTATCCTTCACAGTTTATGGCACATTTCATCTGGACTAAATAATAGCATCACTGTTAGCTGCCGCTGTGCCTCCTTGTGATTTTAAAGATGGGGTCCATCCCGAATAATAGAAGACCAAACAAACCATCAGCAGAGCAAAGACACTGCAAGATGGCAGCCCCAAAAATTATTCATGATTTATAAGAGGTAATACTTTGTTTGAAAAAGTGGTACTGTTTAGATTTGAAATGATTATACAGTGTGCATAAAATCCGACATCATGGGCGCTATATATAAACCTTCCAATCAAAAATGTATCACATCCTCATTTTCTAATAAAATTTGAGCTCATCTACCTGACGGTTAACAGACTTAGTTTGGAATAAAAAGAGAGATCTTATCAACTTCTCCAGCTGGACTTGAAGGCTAACTCGGGTTACATCCCTGACCGGGACCAACCCTGGGGGCCTACGAGGCAACGTTCCCTCACAGACCCTGCTGGTGCCAGGCTCTGCGCTCATCTTTGGCTTGGTTTGTCACACCACCCCACCGTTGGCATGGTGCTCCTAGCTGCCAGTCACAGTACACCCCCCCCATCTCCCCAACTAGCTCCTCCGAGTACACAATGGCAATAGCATGACTGGCGCCAGGCTCAAACGGCCTGTTGTTAATGAGCAGGACCAACAGAAGCCACTGCTTGTTCTTCATTTGCCAACGTTTTAATTATATGGACAGCGCCCCCATCAAAGCTGCATCGCTCAAGTTACGCCCTCATTGCTGAACTCTTTCTTTCCTCTGTGTCTCCAGAGCTGTATTCATTAGCATAGAAAGCAAACAGAGAGGAGAGAGAGAGAACAACCACTGTTGTCTAGCGGGAATAGTCTCCCTCTATATCCAGATGGGGTTATCAGTGATATAATGGGTCCTCATTGTGATAGATTGGACTCTTCTTGCCAGATAAAATGTCTTTATTGTATTGTGAGGAAATATCACCACAGGCGTCACCTGCCAGGCCATAAATAGGGCGTGGGTCAAATAGGTGCTAATAACTCTGTTTCGACTTGCATGGTGCAGTAAACGAATGAGGTTTTACTGCTTCGGGACAATTAAGACAATGTTAGGTGGGGTGTGTTTCACAGAAAAGTATATTGATTTAGTAGGCCAGTCACACTATATAAAAAGCATGTCAATACAGTTTGATCTAGCAATAAAAATAGTCAAATAGAAAACACTTCTCCAGTGAGCTGCCAACAACATCGTCCTGAGTGATTATGATGGAAAAGAATTTCAGCGAACNCTGAGTGATTATGATGGAAAAGAATTTCAACGAACTTCCTTTTTTTTTAAAAAAAAAAAAAAAAAACATGTGAAAGCTGTGTGTACTTATGCATGTGTGTAAATAAAGTGTATTTGGTAAAGCTGAGGGCAGCCAGAGAGGGTCATGGTCCCTGGTGTCAGGGGTTCCAGAGAACAGAGGCCCAATCAGTGCTGGCCCACTGGTTAACGGATGGATGGCCCCCAAAATTAATTAGCCTGACTAATGTAGTGTACACTTAATTACACCGGCCGCCTTTTGATTTATAGCTGGCCAGAAAGACACATGCAAGTCAAAGTCAGGCTACAAGGAGGGTGGGGGGTGTTCCAGCTTTACTAGTGCAAATTATTTACCAGGACTGGGTTCAGCAGCCAGGACAATGGCCACCAACTACCTGATGAACTGCTGGTTTCGACTGCAGGCAACACACACTCTTTAGTTTCTCTCCTTTATACAAATAATGACTTGACGTATGCTTCCTTAATTATAAATACATGGAAAATCACTTCATTCCTGAGTGAGATGCTGCTTAAACAAGCTGCAGGAAGAAGACCTTAAATTTATCTAATGCTAGCTTTTATTTCTGCTCTCACTGCCATATGTGTGTGTGTGTGCACTGAGTAATTCCACTGTGAGGAAAAATGAATGATCCATCATGCTGGACTGTCATTACAAGGCATTTTACAGCATTCATTTAGAACAGGGACAGTCTCAGGCCCCACCTTTAATTTCATGCTGCTCAAGCGAGAGAAAGGCACAGGACAAAGGAAGGGAGATTGATGCCTAGTTGGGTCCACCTCCACCGCGCCCCCCCACCCCTCCCATGTACTTCCTGCTGATGCAGACAGGGGGTGCTAATCTGTTCAGCGAGAGGCCAGCATGTCTAATGAAATCTGCCCGTGCAGCAGCAGATCAGCCTCAATTAAAACAGCCCCACAGCATGTCTGGGCGACAGTAGATCAAGTCAGCAATTAACCCTCCGGCTGGCCTCTATCAATCCTTAAATTGGAGCAGGCCGGCCAGCAGCACACAATCTCTGCAGATATTAAATTTACATTCTATTAAGTTTAATTAGGAGGGATTTTAAATATACTAGGGGTTCAGGCACAGAGCCCTGAGCCTGTCATCCACACTGCTGATTCATGGCCACCTCGGTGGACACACACACACACACACACCTTACACTCCTCTCACACATACATCACTGTAATTTTTAAAAGGCAGAAACCGTTTTTTTTCTATTTATTTTAAATGTGAATGCATCAATATTGGTTAAGTGGTGCTGCTTTCTGACACAGACTCGAACCTTGGAGCAGAGTGACACTCAGAGTTTTAAAGGTGAGTTACATGATGATAAATAATTCAAACAATCCCTTAAATTTAAGTTTTTTTATCCAACATCCCTCCAATAATGAGAGCTCTCCAAAGGACAGATACATAAATAAGATATTTATCTCCTCGCTGCTCCTCACAGCAGTGACTGATCTACAGCTGCAGTAATAATCATTAAAATATTGAAGTGTATCTATCGGTCTTTTGGACTACCAAAAGTGTAAATCAAGATATCCATTGATTGAATGGATGGATGGATGGATAATTATAATAATTATCAGCCTATTGAGGTTAATAAAATAAGAAATCCCAGTTACACCAGAGCTGTGTCTGGAATCACTAATTACCCACACACAGGGGACAATGTGGTGAATTTGATGATTTTATAAGCCATCTGAATGTATAGTGAGATTTTGTGCATCCAACGATGCAATGAAAAAGAGGTGATGATAACTGACTAAATATGGACCGTAATGCACTGTGCCTGAGGAAACGACCAAGCAGACCTGTTGCAGCTCCAACATTGTTTAGCTTGTTTTCACTATTTTCTCAATGAATGATGGTATTGCTAGTTGACTTTGTTAATACATCTGTTTCCCTTTTAATTGCAGATGCAAGACAAAACATGACGCTGAAAATAAATTAAATTTAAAACTCCTAATGTGAACAGACCAGTTGAGGTGTTTAGTTTTTATTTATTTAGAGGAAAAAGATTAAATGATGACAAGTCAACTATACAGTCTTCTATCCACAACTCCCTGAATGGTCAGAAAGGATTAGTGAGCAAGATTTTCTACACTGAATTATAAAAACACAAACTGCCATGCTGACAGCCTTTTTATTCTCCATAGAACTGGTTTGGGATGGGCCGCATCACGTATCTGAGACGCTGAATCTCCACTTCGTCCATACAGGGAGAGAAGTGCACGCTTGCTTTCTGCGCTTCTTTCATGGAGTTACTACTAGCAACAGATAAAATCCTGTTGATTACTTCAGAAACAAATGACTCAACTGTCATATATAGCACAGATTTTTTTTTTTTTTTTACTAAAGCAGTATCACGAGATTGTCTCATTTAAAGCTCAACTCACCTGAAATAGATTGCAGTGTTAAAATGCCTCCATTATAGCAAAGTAAAAAGAGGATTCCTTCTGACACTGACA
>CM047990.1:7028244-7038470 GCA_026261665.1 Melanotaenia duboulayi | reverse complement strand
ATGGATGGATGGACGGACGGATGGACAAAAGGACGGATGGACAAATGGATAGATTGATGGATGGAAGGATGGATGGATGGATGGACGGACGGATGGATGGATGGATGGACGGACGGATGGATGGATGGATGGACGGATGGATGGATGGATGGATGGATGAACGGACGGATGGATGGACGGATGGGGGTAATATCTGCAGACTAGTTAAGCAGGTTAGTCAGCAGAGACGTCATATAAAATCCAAGTGTTGTCTTACCCCCTGGGATTTAAATGCAAAGATACGTATCCTGGAAAAATCTGAATGCGTTCACAGAAGACGTCCACATCCATGAGAACAAAATGACATCATTTTGTATAAAAAGTTTCCGAAAAAAGAGAAAATACATTTATTGTTTTACCATCTGCTGGATAATCACCAGCTTTAAATATAAATGTTCATTAGTTTTCTTAAATGACGCTAATGTTTGTCTGACATAATATTTAAATAACATGTTATTGTGTCATTTGTAATTTTGTAATTATGTACGACTGGGGTTGTGTTTCCGTGAAGCATTCAGCAGTGTTTATTATATGTTACGTTATACAGATGAGAAAAACCGATATGTAAATCTTTTTAGACTGATAACTACACTGTTCAAACATAATCGACTCAGCGTCAGGTCAATGCTTTCTAGCTGTCATTGTGCAATGGGTTTAAAAAAACTGCATTTATTTACAGACATATGTCCTTGTTTATTAGTTTCACTGCTTCAGTATTATTTATGTCTCAAATAGCTGGAAGTCCTGTAGCCTTTCCCATCTGTTTCCTCTGAGATAAATCCAGAGTTAATATGTAGTTATTTATTTATTGTTTACAGAGCAGAGATTTAGCTGAAATGAGATTTTTTGGTTACTTTGTTTCTATATTATTTTTTTTTATGGTAGCATCAAAAGGTAGTAATAGATCAAACTTAACACATTCACAGTGTGAATGCATAATAACTGATAATAAAAAAAAAAATCACAAATATTTCTTTGAAAATAATCATAACAAGAAAATCTATAGTCACAACCTTCTAGGGACACTGTCATTTCATCATCTGTGTGTCACGCTACAGCTTAACAGAAATATGTAAAAACTTACCTACATTTTTATTTTCAGGTGAGATTGAGCTCAGTAACCTGAAGGGTAACAACAGATCCTCTTTCAGTCAAACAAGAAACGTGTACTTTCTTTTTAAACTGTTTTCTTTCAGCTCTAAAAGCTCCAGCATGTTTTGCTTTGGTTTGTGGCTGCTATAACTTTAAAACCCTCTTGACATATTACACGTCACCATTCTTTTGATATTATTAGCTTAGGTTTAACAGACTATGCCTGTGTACGATTCTACGCATGTGTACTGTGGCTCATTAGTAAACTCGAACTGGGATTGATGTTATTAATGACTTTACACTCCGGTGCTAAAAGACTTCTCTGTGCTGAAACACTTTATCCTGCTGTGCCAAGTATAGGGCAGTAAAAAAAGCTGAACACAGCAGTTCTTAGAGACGTGGGAACTCTTGCATCTACTGTGCTAAAATAGGGATTTTAGGACTACCAGTAGTAAAGACAATAAATAGTGTCGACAAGCGTCAATCAGACTGCAAAACAATAAAATGTAAAAAAGATAAGAGAGTGAGGCTGTCACTCAAATGACAGGATGGATGAAGTGAGAAAGGAGGATAAGGAGTATGAGAGTGTGTTTCTCCCGAGCCCAAAGTCTTTCTCCTGCTAACAGCCATGTCTAATACCCGCAACCCGGCCGTTTTTGTCTGCTGCTCTAAGGTATCAGCCACAGGTCAGAAGGTAACGCTCTGTTTACACGATCATTTCCTAAAGCACTTGTGGTGACCTGCTGGTGTGAAAGTTGACTTTTTTCGTGGCCTTTGTGGAGAAAGGAAGAATTGCAACATTAGCTACAGCTACTGGGCGTGAAAGAGGCCTGAGGGTGGGGGGTCCAGAGCTTTTAGAAGTAGGAGAAGGGAGGGGCTTCTTTCGTTGACCCTCACCCTGGGCGGGGGCCCCATTAGCCTCGTCATCATAGTTCATTCAGGCAAACTGTAACAGTGTCAGTGACATTCTCCCACAAAGACACACTCTTTTATACAGTCTATAAACATGCTTTCTCCTGGCCAATTCATTGCACAGTGACACCCCTGAAAGAGCCTCTTCACATGGGACGTTCTCACTGGGGTTTAGGCTGGGGCCTATATCAGGTCTTCCAATGGGGGCCACACAACGACAGGGGTCAGACACTAATTTATTACACAGCCCCGGACTCTGCTCCCAGGCTTCTTAAACCACCAACAAAGCACCCAGCAGACATTCTCTCTTCTGATTCAACTACCGTCTCACATGCAAACAAGGCATGAACAAATGGATGAACAAACATGTTAAAAACATGCTCAAGCACACTATCAGTATCTCAGTCATGGTAATAAACAAATCTTGCCTGAACATGAATCTTTCTCCTTAACACCAGTCTCAACTGCACACTGACTCCTCATTAGATTATATACCATGACTGACAGCTAAACTGAGCCATAACAGTCAGTCTATGTGGGATTATGAGGGTGCAACCGGAGGCCATGTCATGACTACATTGACAAGCTGACTTCCCATAAGCTGGCCAGTCAGATTTGACTTTGCAAACAATAGCCTGGCTGAGCATCGTCATCCATTGTAAGTAAATGTCGAGAATTTGGGTGAATGTTAACATTGTGAAGAATCTGCTGGTGACGTCTTTCTGAATAGGCCAAGGGTGGCCCCTGACGGGACCTTTGACACTGCCGGACAAGCTTACCACCATCCCACTGTTAGCCACCCATCTCCTTAGTAACACCCACCCCTATAAGAACGCCGTGCAGGAAAGATACGCCGTTGAAGGGGGTGTGAAAGCGTTACAGCGGTCACTCAGAGGTTAGGGAAGAAGACTGGTCAAGCCAATAGTTCTGTAATAGATCAATTAAAATGTGGAGAAATCTGTACAAAAAAATAAATAAATAAAAAAAAGCCTAACAGTTGGAAAACAATAGAGAAAATTACATTTTGATACATATTGATTTGATATTTGAACTTTGTTTGGTTTTTAAGCAAAAATTAAACAATTTTTCAACCATTTTTAAGGACTGTTGTTGGCTGCAAAATATCAATAAATTCACTAGGGGACAGACGACACAACATGGGAGCAGTGTAAGAGCTTCCAGTAATTTTCAAAATAAAAAACCCTGTGCAGGTTTGTGCTTGGTGAACCATGCAAACATTACGTCATTAATCAGTTAGGAGTCTGTGTTTGTTTTTTATTTTTATTTTTATCATGGACAATGAGACGTTTATCCTGGAAGTGGAGAATCACAGGATCTTCAATTCTCCTGTGATTCCGTGATCTCGCGGATCCAGCTAAGCAGACTGCACTCCGTGGTGCGCACACACCCGGTGGAGATTTGGGGGTAAGAAAAATTTAGATTATGCGAGTGGTGCATATGTCTCAGAAACTCATAAAATATCAAACATTCTCGGATTCAGACTAACTAACTAACTAACTAAAATTTTCACAATCATCACTGACGAGTTCTGCAGTGGAAAATCTTTGTCACTTTTAATAGTAATAAAATGTTCCAATGTGCAGCTATATGTATTCAGTCTCATTCAGGTTGACGTCCTTGTTAGTTGAACAGAGCCCATAAATTTGTCATTACTGTAATGAAACAGTGAGATATCTTTGTCTCCGTGGCCTCAGTGGGAACAAGCAGCCTGAAGATGATCTATTTTGGTGCTATGCTGAAAAAATCTTTTAGGGTTTGGTATTTATTCAGTAAGTCTGTGTACAGAGAAGAAGGGACTATGTAATGGTAATATGTGTGTTGTGTGTGTGTCATTTGCCAATAATGGGAAGAAAAGTGTTGAATAGACGCACACAGCTCTACAGTAAAATACGTCACGATTGTATTTAGATGGTTTAAAATATTACAAATGAGCGTTTCTATCGTGTCTTGGCCCGCACACACAGACTTTGAATCTCATCAATATTTAACTCTGTAGATGAAGAAAGACCAACATTTCTGCACTTAAAAATATTTGTTAATTCTTCTTCTGTTGAAATTTAAAAAGACAAAGGGAATGGTTAAATTGTATATTCTGTTATGGGCTTGCAGCCTAGACAGTTTAGGGTTGAAAATGTTGCTCTTTTACATGGATCAAAGTGAGAGTACAAAGGTACATAATTGTATGTCATGACATACAATTATGTACCTTTGTACTCTCACTTTGACAAATGACAATTATATAGACAATGGTGTATTGCATTTGTTTGAGGGGCCATGCTAGAAAATCAAGATCTACATGTCTCTTATTTCAGTTGTACACTGTGATTGTCATGCACTGTAAGCTTCATTTTAATGGAACTTTTTAAGTTCACGGACTCACAAGACCCCATCACGTGTACCCCCAGCTGCCTGTAGGATGGTGTCATTACATGGTAGTGTTGACATGAGTCAGCGGATTCCAGGAATTGCAAAAATAATAAAAATAATAAAAAATAATTATAATTACATAAAAAAGAAAAAAAAAAGAAGTCTACTAATGGAAACCTTGAGCTGGAGCTATAGCAGATTGATGTCAGTGCTATATTATACTATGTGTCAGGTGCTGGATCCCTGTTTTTTCAGCTTCAAGCTTCTGAGTGAGTCCCTTATTTTTACAATGTAACATGGTAGGATCAATTTTCTTTTTTTAATATAACCCATATTATAAAATAACACTATATCTTCACAGTATTTGATTCACACTCCCATTATGATATAACTGAATTAGATAAAGTATCTAAAGCACCTTCTAGAAATATTTTTTGAGCATCTGTGGCTTCAGAGTCACGTCTGTGTGATCTGATTCTTGTTGCAGCGTCCAATTTTTTCTTTCCACTTTTCCTTAACCCCTTGATTTTTTTCCAGTAAGGTGAAGGAGAAGAGCTTTGGTAAAGACCATACAAAGTCATTTGTTTGGAATGATCAACTGTACCCTAAGCTTTTGGTAGATGTTCCTTTGATACCCAATGCTGACACCCTTGTCGTCACTATAATAGTGATACTTCAATATTTCATAAACTTTTCAGTCTATATTTGATAAACTTTTTTGTCAATATTTGATAAACTTTTTTGTCTATATTTGATAAACTTTTTATTCAATATTTGATAAACTTTTCTGTCTATATTTGATAAATTTTTCTGTCTATATTTGATATATTTTTCTGTCTATATTTAATAAACTTTTCTGTCTATATTTAATAAACTTTTCTGTCTATATTTGATAAACTTTTCTGTCTATATTTGATATATTTTTCTGTGTATATTTGATAAACTTTTTATTTGCTTTTCTCCCCGACTTTTGTTGTGTTCCCTCATTTCAAATTCTTGATTAGCTTCTTAGCATTCTGTGAAGTTCAGACAAATGAACAAATTACAGACTTCCATTTTTGTAAATGTTTTTTTTTAAACTCTATTTTTCACCAAGCCATTGCTCAAAAGCTCATTTGAAAAAAATTATTTGTTTTACATATGTCATGACATGGAGGTTGCATGGGAGACACGATTAGCATAATGCTTGCATTGACATGGACACTTAAATAAATTCCCTGCGATTATCCAGTCCTCCCTCTTGGAGCAACATGTCTATTGGCTAGAGACGAGCCGGCCTCTCTCTGCTCTTTCAGCTCGTTGTTCTGGGAAAAAGTCTAAAGGGAAACATTTAGATTGGAGGGCTCTTTGAGACGTTCTGACAGTTGACTGATGACCCTCCATAAAATGACAAAGCATCGCTGTGTGGTGGCCAGTGCGGCCCACTGCCTCCCCATGGGAAACTAATTGCTTTGAATTGTTAACGGCAACATTATTTTTCTGCCAATCATTGCTTTTCAATGCCCCGAAAATGAGCATGAAACAAGTCTTTTCAGCGAACAAAACAGTTAAATGTCCCCAATGTTGATCAAATTAACTTCAGCATGGTGACAATGGACTATATTTGTGTGAAAATAATGGCATTCCACAAAGGACGCCTTTATGCCAGGATTTCACAGTTGTAATGTAAAACTGTTCTCCCCTGAACCGGACCATCCATCCTGAATAGAGGCAGGAAAAAGAAACAAACTCCAATGCACAAAAGGGATTTCTTTAGGAAAGATAGAAAAAAAGCTGTTGGTTTTATCTCATGCTATCATTTCACAAGCTCATTTACAAAATGGGTTTAGAAGCTTGTTGAAATGACATGTCCTGTGCAGAAAGTGTGAAGGAAATTAAACACGGGTCCACTAAATCTATGAAGCCTGGATCCCATGTGCACTTAAGGACAGCAAAACAAGCAAAGGGATGCATTTTTTTTGAGCAGTGTTTTTTTGATATGACTCAATGGTGAGGTCTGGCTGGCTAAACACTGTTCCTTCTTAGCATTGTTCCCCTGAGACCTCCAAGCACTGTGGAGATAAACAGTGTTTAGCGGTTAAAAGAGCCACAGAGGAAAAGGCTTATCAGATGTGTTCTCAATGGCCCGTAAGCTGTATTATTAGGCCAGGGCCCCAGATAAGGTGAAAGGCTGGAGCTTGATGCCCGGGTGTAGAGCGATCTCTCTCTTATCCCCAGCGCTGTGATCAGGCTCCTCTTCTGGCTGCTTCATGGATCTCAGCTGGTGGGGTGCCTCTACAATCTCACTATGAGAGATTAGAGCTCAGAGATGGACAGAGAGAGGAGAGGGAGAGAAGAAGGAGGGGCTGGCTTTAGGTATTCCCCCTGCCCCTTTTCCTGCTTTGCTTCTGGGGGTAAGAGTCAGAGTTAGGACAATAGCCAAAAAGATGGTTCCCAACCAGCCGCTGAATGGGAACACTGTTGGTGGTAGCGCTTCATTCAAAGCCTGGCCCGGGCACATTGTCCTCCCAGATCGGCACAGGAGAATGGAGTTTGCTGGTGGCTGCCAAAAGGTTAGCAGCGTCTGTGAAAGGACCTACCCATTATTCACTGCCCTTTACAGAGCCCAAGCACCCTTTGTGCTCCTCCTCTCTTCCCTCTGCACCGCCAACTTTTTCTCACTCTGGTGCTCCGGATCTGCGCTCGACAGCTCCCCAAGAACCAGGCGAGTGAGGCACGATACTCTCGCCGTCCCTCCTCTTCACCCCTTATGAGTAATAACCAGGGTATATGGAGCATACCAATCTGACTCATCCTCACCCATGTCAGGGGAAGAGAAAAAGAAACTTTTAAATGATCTAGTCAACAAGGAAATCATGTGGAAACTACCAAACAATTTCTTGTCAATACCCTCAACCACCCAGCTGAGGCTCTTCTGAGTCTCTGCCTTTTAGGTGCATTAACAGGAGGCATCATTCAAAATAAATCAACTGGAAAACAGCGTGATGAAGGCAGAGGAATTCTAATGAAAACACTTAAATGTGAGCAACAACAAGCTCCTTTCAAAGTTTCATTATGTCAGTAAATCCATGTAAGTTACAATCCAATAAAAATGGCAAAAGCTGCTATATTCTTAAAACACTCCAGCTTCCCTGTCCATTAAACTAGAACATTCTTTCATCAAATTAACACTGAAGAACAGGTAAAATATGACCTCAAAAAGGTGGCTTTACAAAGCCACCTCATAATTCAGGCAGATCAGAGGGCCCGCTGATGTATTCCACCCATATATGCATGTACAATATGTAGTTATTCAAAGTGGAGGCAGCGAGTCATGTCATGCATTCTTTGAATGGGAGGTCACCTGCAGCGAGTCTGGTACTAGGTTTTTATTCTGTGTTAGCACAGCCAGGTAGGGATCAGGGGTTGCACTGTGCACTCTATCATCTCGCTCCGCTGCAAATGGATATCCCATAAATCACATTAGCAAGGCGTAAGAATAGATTGTATGTCATGTTAGAATATAGGCTGGGTTTACGCAGCACTGAGAGCAGAAACTCATTCCCAGTATGCACAGTTTACAAGCAGATCACATGAAAAGGACCCCAACTTTACGGAAAATGGAGGTGTTAAGTCACTATTAGTTAATCAAATTAGGATTTAATCATTTAGGGGAAATCAACTGTTAAATAATACTATCTGATGATGCCAGACAATGCATGTCATGGCTGCTTGGATGGGCATTTTTTTTAAATAAATCAAAGCATTTGGTTGAATATATCCTTTTTTAAAATTGTGCATCCATTGATTTATAAGTATCACGAGTTTTTAAATACACCTATGCAGGACGCAATATGGAGATGACCTGCAGAGGTGACGTAGAGAAAAACAGGACAGAATGTGTGGCTTCAATCAATAAAAATGCAGGTTTGGGCTTTTCTAGGCACAAAAGGCAAACTGCTTTAATCATCTCTGGGTTTGTTATGTCTTGCAAAGACAGAAGTTTTGTAAAGTCCAGTTTGCTGTTGTGCCCCCTAGTGGCCTTCTCCCGTACCAGGTGTAATGAGCAATTACATCAACAATGGCATTAAAGCCCAGCTGATCCCCTCACAAATGCATTTTCCTCTTTCCTGTTGGTGTTGGGACAATAATCAAGAAGAGTAAAGGATTATACCATGAAAAAAGGAAGGAAAATGTTTGAAAGCAGGAAAGAGGGATGGAGAAGACGACAGATGAAAGAGACTTGGGAGTTCACAGACCGTGTAGTGAGTAAGACCCCCAACTTCTCCAGACAGATGTAATCCCACTGGTCTAGAACTGAATCCATCAAAACCTCCTCTGCTGCACCTCTCCTGCTCAGGCCAGCTCTAAGCCTCGATTACAATACCAATACAGGTTTTTCATGCTAGAGAGGACTGGGATTTGATGCAGGAAGGGGTAAGAAACTGCTTTTTATTTAATATTCTTTGTAGTTTTGCTTCTTTCTGATTCTTTTTGTTCAAACAAATTTTATCTGATGGGCAGTGAACAAGTAAAACAGCCAAAGTGCATTTGAGAATAAAATCTTGGATATTGGCGTCATCTCATCAAGAAGATAGGTAATAGGCAGAGCGGCATGAAAACTGGTGTCCAGGATGTGAATACCTGTCTAAAACATATCCCAAGGCCTTCTGTCTGGTCCCCGAGTAGACCGAAGGACTTCTCTCCCAGGCCACAAGGTTGGAAGCATCATGGAAAAGGTGAATGTTGACCAGATCAAAGGCACTGAGGATAAAAGAGCACATAGTGAACGAACTTCTTTCAGAAAATCAACAGTATTATTCTCATCATCAACACTAAAAAACAAGGGAATTTCTATGAGCTCTAACTTCTGATTGGTGGTCTTTCAGTTTGTCCCATTAGGACAAGACAGCTCAATGTACAGTGATGAACACCTCCCTGCTGATCCTATCAGTCTGGGGTGTTTAGTTGGCACGGTGCTCGATGAAGCCACCCAGAGGAATTGATCTTATCTCATGTGTTTTTTTTTCTGCACAGACATCCTGAACAAATGAAAACATGCACAGTTCGGAGTATCCGTGTCTATCCTCCTCTCTAATCTGATCTCCTATTCTTCCTCAGCCGCGCTCTTGCCACCGCGCTTGTCAAACGTCATGCCCCTATTAAATGCTTACCATTTCAGCTCTTTAGTTCTCATGACATCCCTCTATTAGATTACAATCCCTGTCTTGCACCCCCTCATCTGCCCACTCCTCCCCTCATCCCCAGCTCTGCATGCTGGAAGCACCGTTTCTATTTATCCTGTGCAGGTTCAATTCCATCGAATGTTTTTTGTCATCTGTCATATGCAGCTGCTTGACTAACGTGATTATTTCTAATCAGATCGCTGGCCTCGGCCGTGGCGCACGGCTAGCGGAGGGTAAAGCTCTGAAAGTTGCTCTGTGGCTCTGCGCTGTCAGTGATAACCGGTGCTGCAGCTTCTGGGAGAAGCCCGACATGACTGACGTGGTTGCCTCTCCGTCTCTAATCACACTCATACAGCTGCAATAATTCAGGGTTGAACAGTGATGAGCTGGGATGTGTCGCTGCAGGGGCCTGTTAATAAAACTTACCAGTCAGCCAGGGCCCATCGAGTTCTGATGAATCCTTTTCTGGACCACTTGCACTGCAGAACAGAGAGACTCAATTTAGCATGGCAACCGTAGAAAGTGATACCCAAAAAAAGAAAGAAAGAAAAAAAGACAGATGGAAAATATGCTGTCAAATGTTTTACCGTCATCTAGAGGCATTTAGATACAAAATGTTAAAAATGACAA